>RPFO01000692.1:214284-254284 GCA_009746045.1 Mesostigma viride | reverse complement strand
ATGAAAAGGTGCATTAGACAAAGAACTAAATGCACGTGCCTTGGACAAAGAAAGAAGTGCATAAGACAAAGAAAGAAGTACATCAGACCGAAAAAATGCATTGGACGAGGAGATGCCTGGGGTTCGATTGATAATGGGCAAAATTACCCAAGAAACTACATGCATGGTTACTTAGGAGCCCGACTTCGACAGAATACAAAGTTTGTGCTCACGGCCAAGGAACAGGCTGCGGGCACACATTAACCCATGGCGATGGGATGGGAAAAGTAAATGAGCCTAGTAAAACCTGGCAAAAGAACACAAGGCTTCCGAGTGCCGAGCGGGATAGCGCGGCACCGCCTGGACAGACGCCACGTTGGCGATGCAGACCGAAGCGGATGGGACACTGTGCGACGCGAATGAGGGCATTTTATGGACATATAATGTACACCCGTGGGGCGAAATTCTCTCCCATGCTGCCGCCATGTACTAATTTTCGACCCACTGCTTATCACCGGTCAAATTCTGCATGTATACTCGAGGCAAGCGAACTTCACCATTAAGGTGCGTGATCAAGTCCAAGAACTAAGCTGGCATTGCGTCCGAGGCACGTACAGATCTATAGCAACCAGTGATTATCATTTTCTTATACCATCTTGCACATCTTGTTGAGATAACGTCCATAATAATTGGTATCTACCAGTGATAGGGCCCGCACGAGATTGGAATTACCACATGTGCACACTCTCCCCTCAATTCTCGTGGCCCTGACCGCATGAAGCTGTACATGTTTCTCTGTCCCATACTAGTGATCCGCTGCATTAAGTATACCAAGCTCAAGACATCAACCACCCACATGCCAGCATCTGACCAATCTAAACCACTCGAAAAAAACGCCTGGCAAGAGATGTATATATGTCGACATGCGAAAACGAAATGGCGGGCACGTGAAGCCCGGGTAGGACATACCTAATAGCTCTCCGCGCGATGACGACGGTCATACAAACGTCGGAACTTTCACCATGGCCCCAATTTACCGTTATAGCTACCTAATCCAGGTTCTCGTGTCTAATATTAACGCTCGCAGCGCATCGCTTGTGATCTGCAGACTGTAACAAAAAAAAGAGGGGAAAGTGAACGCACAGGAAATCGACGTTACGACGACGCGACAGGGCAAGACTGCACGTGGGGACGCCACGTGCCCATGACTGCAAGGCCGGGCAGCGGGGTTGTTGTTGTTGTTGCCCGCACGCCGCACATGGGCAGCGGGGTAGGCTTCCACACAAACACGAGCACTCTACCGTACGCGCCTACGCGGGCACCCATTACAGTACCCAACAGTAGACTGTAGACGGCCTATTATTAATATCAAGTTTTGATAGGGCTTTAGGATGTGCGGAAATGCCGCATCCAGGAGTAATTAGGAAAGATGAATGTGAAATTGTGAATACTGAATAGGCGTCCATAGGGCGCTTTGAGTTGAAATTGTCATGGAGCAGCGGCAGTTTGTTCCACGTGGCAAGGTTTGCAGATGAACGACCATTGTGTATTTTGCGCACTTCGGAAAATCTGAGTCGAAGGGGTGGGTGGAACCTGCCCAGGCACGGTCAGTTTGCAGTTTTGCACGGTGAAAAGCGTCAGCAAGGACACAGGCACGATTTGCTTTCGCAGGACGTCCATGTAAACTTTTGAGTTACAGAGCAGTTTGCCTGAGGTGAGCCCCCCTGCATCAGGCAATCATCACAGCAAAAATAACACACACCCTGCTACCGCATTCACTCATCCATCGCAATAGATTAACTAGCCCATTTAAATAAGCTGCGCTGAATTCGACGACCAGGTACCCATGTAAAAAGATCTTGGGTCGCTTTCGGCAAGCCAATGAGCTCCACGCTGCCTGCTTAAGCTCCGAAGCAGCTTCTGCCCAACACCTCAGTCGGAGGAACTTGGATCTCTATTCCATGGCGCTGCTCCCTACTCTCATGCCGCCGCCGCTGGAGCGGACTTGGACTCCTTCCTTAATTACTGAAGAAGAAATCGCGAAGGAGGAGGCAAAGCTTGAGGCGAAGGTGCGTAGTTTAGTATCGTTAGTGCAGCGGTGATGCAACGGCTTTCGCCGTACCTTGGCAATTTGGAAGATTGCATATTTCCTTCAGAGCAACATGAAATCACGACATCTCATCGGTCTGTAGAGTTGGGATTCCTACTTTTGTTCCAGCTGCCTCGTAGTCCCTGTCCGCCCGCCCCTGCAAGAGTACCGGTTGACTAAACAGCAATCTAGTTATAGACGTCCCGCGTTTGTTTCCTCCCACCGCTCAACCTGTTAGCATTTTCAAATATTGTCTACCAGGCACATTATGCCATGCCAGTGATTGAATTTGTTTTTTGCCTTGGCCTCAAATTTCAGCTTTTTTGTGGACATTTCCTTATCCATAACACCCTGTGCTATTGTGCTGCTTTATTTGCCTCCCACCACGGCATCCTTCTCAGTCAGCCTCATGTTCTGTTTTGCTGCAAGGTTAGCCACCAGTTCTCAATATCAGTGTCAATTGTCACCTAGAAAAGGTCGTCACCGGAATTACTGCTAGCCATGACGGCATTACTGCCACTTTGCTTGGTATTCTAGCCTCCCAGGCCCTTGAATATTCCCACGAGAACTGCGAAGCCACAATGTTGGTAATTTTATTCCAACTTTAACTGCTAATGCCTTCGGTTGGAAAACTGGCGGCTTTTGCCCACAGTATGCTCTAGCCGACCAAAAGAATAACATAACAATAATTAATAATTACCCCGTGCACGCCTCCGCGCATGGAAATGAATCCCGCAATGCTTGCCTTGAACGGCAGCCGCGATGTGCCGAACCTGCTCGGCTCCTCCCCTTCCCCCCCCCCCCCGCTGCCCCTGACTCATGTATCATGTCCTTTCCACTCCGAGCCTGCGCAGTGGTCATTAAGGGTTTGCCCTGCCAAGGTGGTGGTGCCTGGCATCCGCTTTGACATAGTTTGCCCCCCTGTCTTTGTTCCCCCTTGTTCAGGGCCTTGATACTCCAGAGCCTACCTCCCGCCGCGCAGCTAATGTTTCCATGCATTAAAAAACTTGAACGCGCACGTGTCTTGAACGTGGTAGGCAGCACACTTGTGTGAAATGGCGATCACATATGACTCTTGTCCCACATATTTTCTTAATGATAACCATTGTGTGTGGGCGCGTGAGCGTGCCTGTGGGCGTAGGCGTGGGCGTGGGCGTGGGCGTGGGCGTGGGCGTGGGCGTGGGCGTGGGCGTGGGCGTGGGCGTGGGCGTGGGCGTGGGCGTGGGCGTGGGCGTGGGCGTGGGCGTGGGCGTGGGCGTGGGCGTGGGCGTGGGCGTGGGCGTGGGCGTGGGCGTGGGCGTGGGCGTGGGCGTGTGTGTGGGCGTGGGCGTGTGTGTGGGCGTGGGCGTGGGTGTGGGCGTGCGCGTGGGCATCCAGGCATGTGTGCAATTTTTGCGTGCATCAGCCTCTGGCGGTGATCTGCTTGTTAGAATCACACTCAACTGTTTGATTGGTTTGTTTGCTGTTTGTTTTATTCATTGGTAGACTTTGAGCTGGTCAATCGATCCATCCATATTTTGATCGATTGACTCATTGCTCGCCTGATTGATCGTCTGATTGATATCGATCCGTCGCGCTGCCAGCTGGCGGTCATCCGCATGGCATCGGCGCACACCAACCCACTTGGGTGGCGCGCGGAGACGCACGAGGCCCAAGGCATCGAGCAAGACGATGACGTGGCGGACATGGACGATGAGAGTGAGCCCGAGGAAGAGGTGGAGGAGGAGGAAGACGAGGAGGGGAGGCCCAGCGACGTGTCCACACAGTCAGATCTGTGACAAAGTGATGTGTCCATGACATCAGATGTCTGACAATCGCAGTGGTGGCGTGCCCGGGCCTAATGTAGAAAGTTGATCATGGCAGTGTGTCCGTGCTGTTGGATGCATGACAAGTTAGTGGTGAAATGCTCAGGCCATCGGACACTTGGTGGCCTGTCCACGTTCTATCATTAATGAACTAATTAATTAAGAACATAGCTCCGTGGGGAGCCTATGTAACACATATCCCTGAGAAGGGGAATTAAATTAAATTAAATTAAATTATAACATGCCTCCGTGGGGAGGTCATGTAGCACATATTTCATGATGGATGGGAAGTCGCGTGATCGAACTATCCTAACTCTATCTAGAAAATCCTAACTGCACTACTCATCAAAACGCCTCCTCCACTTGGGGGGAGGTGGCTTGCCCACAGGGTCGGGCGTGTGCGCCTTGACAATCTTCTTCCACCGCGTCTTGTCCTGCATGGCAGTCCAAAGACGGGAGAGAGAGTGGAGAAGGGAAATATGGGTTTTTAATACAGTCAGGGCTACAACCTGCAGGTGGAGGATGTAAACTGCCACCTACTATGGGTGCACAATGTGCACCTGCACCACCATGATGGATCATACCTAAAAGAAGGCCTGTGCACATGACATGGGGTGGAAGATGATTATTAAATTAAATTAAATTAAATTATAACATGCCTCCGTTGGGAGATCATGTAGCACATATTCCTTGATGGATGGGTGGAGTGGAGGGAGCCGCGTAATCGAACTAACCTAATGCTAAGCTATCTAGTCTAGAAAAATCCTAACTACCCTACTCATGCATCAAAACGCCTCCTCCTCGTGGGGGGAGGTGGCTTGCCCACAGGGGCTGGCGTGTGAGCCTTGACAATCTTCTGCCACCGCGTCTTGTTCTGCATGGCAGTCCATAGAAGGGAGAGAGAGTGGATGCGGTATTCAAACTGGGCTGGGACCGCTAGGTCGTCCAGCAACATCTGGATGTAGTTCGTAACATCTCTCCCTACCCTCTTGGGAATGCCCTTGGGGCCAGGCCAGGTCAGAATATGCCGCCCTGGCTGGCCAAGCCGCTGGGGGCCTGCCAGACCAAGGGCGGTGTCGACCTGGCTGGTGCGAGCAAGGTGTCCTACAAATGCTATCCTACGCTGCCTAATCTCGTCCAAAATACGAGGCATACCCTGCATACAAAGACTCTAATGACGGGCGCTTGGAAAACCCTAGACGTTCAGGACCTGTCGGAGCATCCTGTAAACCGTGCCCGGTCTAGCTTAGCTGCCAGTGTTGGTGTGATTGTCCACGCCTCGGCGTCATACGTGAGCACCGTGAGGACGAGGACCTTGAAGAGCATGCGCTTGCGGTGCTCGCTCAGGCCCTTCGAGCGCCATGCAGTAGGTGAACATTGAGCGAACGGAGCCTGGCCCAGGCCAGGCCGATGCGGATGTCCACATCGCCTGCGGTGTCAGGGATCGAGCATACTCCCCAACAGTTTGAAACGATCGCGGAACGGGACCTCCGTCCCGTCGAGCAGGCGCAGCAGCGGGGGTGTACTGGAGGCCCCAATCACCATCGCCTCAGTTTTGACGCTAATCTCCAACCCCACCGCCCTCGCCTCCAGGCCCAGACAGTCCAGCCAGGTCTGAATGTGCTCGGGGCGCGCGATGAGGGTGGTGTCGTCCGCATAAATCAAATCAGGTCGGCCAGGCGCCGGTAGCCAGTGCTAACCCCGCCGTGCTCGCGCTCGTTAAGGATGTCTAAGCCGGGCTCGAACCCCTTAAGAGCTGTAAAGCGCGCACGTGCCAACAGCGCATGACGTGATCCACGACAATAATGAACAGGTATGGGGACAGGACACAACCTTGCCACACCCCGTGGTGAAGGGGGAATGGTGGGGTGGTGCCTTCCGCAGTCCGCACTACTGCCTGTGAGCCCTCATAAAGTCGACGAATGGCGGCCATAAACGCTGGTGGCACCCGATCCAGAGCTAGGATGGCCCAAAGAGCCTCCCAGAGGACCGTGTCAAAGGCCTTGATATAGTCAACAAAAATGAAGACCAGCGGCAAACTGTCAGGGCAAAGGCGGCGCACCTCCTCCATCAACCGGCGCGCGACAAACACAGCCATGACAGTGTTACGACCACGACGGAAACCCATCTGAGACTCACCCAGGTGTGGGTCCAGCGCGGCGCGGAGCCTGTGCAGCATCATGCACATGAAGACCTTCAGCGCGGCGCTCTGGAGGCATCTGGACACCCTGGTAGTTACCGGGGTCAGCAGCAGAGCCCTTCTTGTACAGCATGACGCGGATGGCCGTCTGCCACTCAGCAGGCGGAGGCTCGTCAGAGAGCAGGACACGGTGGCTGCCATATGCCCTAGCCATTGTATAGCCGCGTGTGACCAAGTATGGCATTCATAGCGATTCGGGCCGCGGTGCCCACACCCCTGTAACTAGGACCTAGATATCTTATACCATCCATTCCATCCCATGTTCCCCTCCCACTGAGGACTTATGCTCACGTGACGCAGTCACGTGTCTATTAATTATTTAATTAATTAATTGTATAGCCATGATGATCTTCTCCTCTATGTCCAGGCCTATTAATTAATTAATTAGACTCGTGCTCCCGTTGGGGAGTCACGGAGCATTAACCCCTATGGATGGATGGATGGGTGCAAACAGTCCTACCGGGCTAATCTATCTACCTCGGCAACATACTACATCTATCTAACAACATTCTAACTACATCTATCTAGGCAGCCGCACGCTGCCCTAGGGGGGCTATCTGGCGTGCCTCCCACGAGATTGCACACGCGGGCGCTTCCCCACGGGGGGGGGCTCGTTGTCCTCTATGACCTGGGCCCACTTGGCCTTGCCCAGGCCTATGTCCCGCCCTAGGTGCTGGAATACATAGCGGTGCGCAGGTGCACGTTGTGCACCCAGAGCAGGTGTAGTTTACACCCTACCCTTGCAGGAAGTAGCCAAGCCTGTATCAAAAGCCATATCGGCCCCTTCTCAGGGATATGTGCTACATGTACTCCCAACCGAGTCATGCTCCAATTTAATTAATTTTTTTAAAAAATAATCCTCATCCAGCTAGAGAGCTCAGCTTCCTCTACTGTGATGGAGGACGAGGCGGTAGACTGTGTAACGGCTATCCTCGATCAGACATCTAGCTTGAATGCTCTAGCTAGCTATCCTGGGGGAACCCGGGGGGGCCTCCACAGTTTGTTGTTGACATAAAGGTCCCTGCCCCACCAGTACACTTGGTGGGGCTTCTTGGGGCTGGACTTGTGGCGGATGAAGTCCGGCCACTGGTCGCGGCGTCGCTGCTGCTGGGCTGCGTCGGGTCGTCGTCAAGCGACCAGGGGGTGCGCGCCAGCTTCTGGCGGCGAGAGAAGAACCGAACTCAGGCTGCGATGTCGCTGAAGGTGAGGACCACTGGTGCCCGGGCCCACTGAGCCTTGTCCCGTGGATGGGGCAGGCGGTAGATACCCTGCTGTGTCGTACCTTGCAACTCCATGTGCACCAAGAGCTGCATGGTTCCTGAGCTCGTCGAGAAGAGAGTCTGGTGTGCCTCACTTGTTCATGTAGTGTCAAAAGGCCATGGTTGTCTCACTGATGTAAAAGGCCATCGATCGAAAATTGTGCATGTTATACCCTGCCCTGTGCATGGCAGAAACCAGGACAGAGTATATGCACGCGATACGGGCTGTGGCGCCCGCAGGCCTGCAACTAGGGGTTAGATAGATTTCCATCCCACTCCATTCCCATTTCATCTAGGATTTATATGCTCACATGACGCAGTCATACGTAATATACACGTGAGCTATAAAACATGAACGCCAAGATGGACAGACTAGTCAACCAGCACAAACTCGCTTCCTCATAGCATGCAGTGAGTCGCCTCATGTGCAAGTCCTCGCAAAATCCAGCATTTAAAATTGGTCGCAGATGCCAGCATCCGTTCATTCTTTCATGTGACTCCGTTGGTTGCCAGCATGGATTGGCAAAGGGTGGCCCAAAAGGCCAGAACTATGATGCCCCTGTGAGTAAAAACGATCTTGGTCGCAAGCCACTGCACACAGTATCCAGCAACAAGTGGTTGTCCAACGGACGCACCAGCAACAAGTGGTTGTCCAACGGAGGCACCCGGCAACAGTGAAGCCTTCTGGTCCACGCTAGTGACCTCCCGTGGGGGCTACTGAGGCATAACTATTCTTTCCCGCAGGGCGCGGTGTTACAGCTGCAGAAGCTACTAAGTTATGGCGTACATGCTATTCAACGGACATGAAAGCTGGGTCACGGCCGCAGTAGCAACCACGTTATGGCCGCAGAAGCCGTGTTACGGCAGCAGTAGCCACCACAGGGACTACTTTGTTACAGCCCAGAAGCTGGTCCCACACCCGGCTATACATGCTATGGCCGCAGCAGCCATGTTACGGAAGCAGTGGCCACTATTTACGGTAGCAATAGCCACTAGTTTACAGCGGACAAGGCGGTTCCGCAGGAGGAGCAATGTTATGTTACGATGTTACGGCAGCAGTACCTATGTTACGGCCATGATAGTTACACTACGGCAGTAATAGCGACTATGTGACAGCGATGAAGGTGGTCCCGCAGGAGGAGCACGTCGCGACGCTCTGGCAGAAGATGGACAGGCAGACTGAGCAGACAAAGCCGATATCGATCGTGCGCTTGTGGCAGAAGCAGGAGGCTCGAAAGTCAATCGCGCCCGCGCTGGGTAGCCGCAGCAGCTTGCGCGAGAAGAGGTCTGCCGCGAAGATCATGAGCAGGTACTGGAGGAGGCCCTGCACTCGCGCGACCTTAAAATAGATTCCCCCCGTGATGAACGAGGCCTGCTGAAGGAAGGAGCTTTCCTGGAGGCCAAAGATGCAGCTGTCGACCGGAATGGAGTTGTTTTGGGCGGAGAAGATGCTGTTCATGACGGCAATGTACTCGTGGGGAGTGTCGGGGGCCCCTGAGATGACCAGGATGCGGGGCTTCCCGGGTGCGGCGGAGGTCCTCAGCATCCGCTGGATGTAGCAGAGGGCCATGGACAGCCCGCAGGAAAGACGGGAAGTCATCTTTGCCGACTCGCTTCCGTCCACGTCGTGTGCATCTTGGTTGATTTCCTTCAGTCTCGCCAGAATTTGCTCCCTGGGAGGGGCATCAGGTGGCAGGACGGCCCCGTCGTCCTCATCCAACGTCGAGCTCGCGAGCGGCGAGCGATAAAGAAGGTGGCACTCATCCAGTCCCATGCCAATGACGGCGACATGGTTCATGTGGTGGTTGAGCAGGAAGGTGTTGACGAAGTAGATGATCTGCTCGAAAAATTGTGGAAACGTGAGCGCCTTCGGGTCGCCAGCTTCACTTGCTGCGCTCGCAGAGAAATGCTTCCAGAAAATGGGGTTTGCCTCTACCAGCAGGACTAACAGGCTCACGTCATCTTTAGCCTCCTGCTCTTTTACGTCCATGGTAAATGTTCCAAGAAATTTTGAGCATTCCAGGAAGTCAAACTAGAAGAGATGCGTCTCTCGGTGTCTCCATCGGTCTTGGATAAGGGGAATCATCTTGAGCTTCCAGGCGTAATGCTATTATTTATACTCCAACGTCCAGTCACTGCCACGCCGCTTTTGTTGCCTTTACCGTTGCCTCAACATGTTAAAGCCGCAGTTCCTTGCAATCCACTGACGATCACGGGAAAAAAGAGCCGCCAATGGCACAGTGACGGCAGTGCACACAATACCCTCTTGATGTAATGGATATGGTGGGTTGTTGGCGTGTTGCCAACAATGATCGCAGTGTCACTAACTCACCATCGGCCCAGGATCGGAGTTAATTCTGTCGATGGTAGGCAAAGACGCCAAAGAGCTACAGGCTGGTTAGGCTATAGTGACCCTTATAGTGTCAGCAAGCGCTTCCGGAAAATTGAGAGCGAATCTGGAGAAGCTGAAAGTACATTTGCCTGGCAGTTTTTCATGACGGATGCGACTGCGAGTCGAGCGGTCGAAAATTATTTGATCTACTGTCGGTTACAGAAGTACTTTCTGAACCAGACAGATATCTCCCAGTTTGTAACGCCTTTTTACCGTACAAGCCATCGGTTTCCTCGACCGCTCGACTCGCAGTTCGATGGGGAATAATGAGCTGCGTTCAAATCTGGTCTCAGAATCTTTAGATCCCAAGTATTTTTTCCGGAAGGTCAAGTTATGTCCAGGGTATGGTTAGTGGCAGTATCTTGCAGCCATATCTGTACTATGTGAATAACTCCCAGATTCATGGGAATCTTGTCTGTGCCCCGCAGGAACTTATTTTTTACTTCTTATTTCTGATTTGATGAATATTTTTGCAATTTTTTTTGACCTGCCACACTATTGGCTGGAGTTGTGGCTTGTCTCCATGTTAACTTAACCAGGGGAAACACAATATGCTTGTTTAGCCGTAAGTTTGGTCAGCAAAAGTGGCATTTTCTCAACATAGATGTTTTAAAAATATTTTTTCACGAATTTTGAGCTATTTTGCACTATTTTTGGAAAAGTGTGTAAAAAGTTAAGGGCACCTTACACAATTTCGACTCTTTTGGCCTAACCAGCCTGTAGAGTTGAGTTGAGTTGAGTTTATTCCCGCGCCGGTGAACCGACACCCTGTTTGCCACCCCATATGTAAGGCATATGTAAGGAGGAGGGGTGGCATCCAGCCAAGGGTCCGCGGTCACAAAAACCACCACCGCCGGACAAAAAAGGCCGGGCCCGCGGTCCAACCATGACGCGTGGACCGCAACCGGCACCCAACGCTGCTGGTACCACGGTAGCGTCCAGGACCATGGTACCCGCGGGCCGCCGCCGGCAAGCCCGAGAGCCGGTACCATGCTTACCCCCTCGGACTCCTATTTGCGGTAACTATCCCTACTACCCACTAAACTGAACATTCTACTACTATTCTTCTCTCTCCGTACTCCATTATTCTGCCACGTGGCAACAGCCCTCAAAACAAACCCACATGATGCACACTCCTGACGCACACATGATGCACATGATGACGTGGCATGCGCCTGATGGTTCAAGTAGGTTCAAGTGACTTCGCACGTGGCGGCCAGTAAAAGCCACGTGGCAGGCACAGGTACAGTACCTACACCATTTTCCACGTGGCATACTTCTACTGGTCCATAGGCTACCACGGTCCTGAGCCAACCCGGCGTGACGTACAGCCCTAGTCTAACATATTACACGTGGCAGATTTCTACTGGCAAGTAGTAAACCACGGCTCTGATCACCCAGGGCCCACGAACCGCCACCGGCAAGTTTTTGACCCTCAAACCCCGCGGTTAACCATGGGCCCCGCGAAAATCCACCACCGTCAGCCCCTGGGACAACCCTCTCTGGTACCGCGGTTCCAGGAAATTTTCCCCGGGCATGCCACCCCTCCTATGTAAGGCATATGTAAGGCAGGACCAGCCAAAGAGCTACCAAAGAGGTAGTTACAATGGTAGTTGGACGATTAACCTAGTAGAAAAATCTTTTTTTCTCTTAAAAACTGTAGTTACTACCAAATCCAGGATTCTTGACGATGGGAGCATTAGTAACCATGACTCCATGAGAATTGACGGTCGTGAGACGGGAGACCTCATTCGTGAATTCACCTCAAGCGATGAACCTATGACAGCATAAGCCGGGAACCCGGAACACTGTACCACAACATTGTGACATGAAAGGCGTCCAAATTTCCATGGAGATTTAATTGGCGATTTAACGCGGGGGTAAACTCCGCTTGCAATGTTCAATTATACTGTAATCTGAGCTAGGTTTCTTCTGGAAGTTAGTGTCTTTGCAGTAGTCGCGGAATCTTCAGTGTTGCCGCCCTGCTGTGAGGGTTTAATCAAGAAAAGCAGATTATTCTGCACGGAGTTTTGCCTGTGCTTGTTTTCCAAGCACCGTCACTAGGTTGTCACATTAGAACGATGAAGTGTGCTCTGCAGTGTCCTGGGCACGCATAATTCGTTGATAATTATCAAGAAGTTTCGTGATGCTTGCAGCAGTTGTAATTATTGAAGAGATGCCTTATAAGACTCGTCGCCTCTGGGATTGAGGTTATTGCAAGACAATAAACATCGTCTGCTATTTAGTCGACATGTGGCGCAAGTTCCAGTTTTTTGAACGGGCGCAGGAGGATGTCTCCAACGAGATATTTTCTTCCAACATCTCCTGCGCGGCTGCGGGCCACGGTCGCCTTATATTTGGCACGAGTGATGGCCTGGTGCACGTCGTCGAGCGGGGCTTTCAATTGCGGGGGACTTTCCGCGCCTACGGCTCCAGTGTGTCGCATATCTGCCAGCTGAAGGTATCCACCTTATTCTACCGTCTCTCCCATCGCTCTGCTTGAAGCAGCCAGGTTCAGCCACAGCTTCCCATGGACTTCGTGCTTGTTCCCCTTGCGTGCCGGCTAGGACTCGTGTGCACTCACCGGCACGCACACAACCACACTGATAATTTCAACCTTGCACCCACTGGTGCGACAGTTATACCGACTGATATCAGAAGTGGTACCGATCTGTAACTATAGAGGTCTCTCATGTATGGGCGCCCTCGGAATGCCTTCTTATTACAAACCTTACAGATAGGGGGTGCTACCTACACTCATAATGCTACCACCCTAATACACGTCTTACGCACGGTGCCCTCGCCATCCCAATGTGTCCAGACCCTAACCCAAAACCCATCCTGTCGTGTGCGTCTCCCTGATTCCCCACCTAATTTTGCCACCCCGCACCAACAGCACAGCCACCTGATGGTGACAAGCTTTGTGCTGGGATTGTGAGAATATTGCACTTAGTATACTCTGATGGTGACACACTTGCAGTCCCTACATAGTGCACTCCCCGCTTGCATACGTCACAGCCCGCGCTTGCATGCGCCACAGCTCACGCTTGCATACGTCACAGCCCGCACTTGCATGCGCCACAGCCCACCTACTACCCCCCCATATGCTGCCATCCGACATCAACGACACAGCGACCTGCTGGTGACACATTGCATGCTGGCATGATCAAAATACGCACTTGAAATGTTATGATTATAGAATGAATGCGCCATGATTATATCACTAACGCATGGCACTTATTCCTCACGCATCCGTAAACCAGCATGGTCGGAAGCCAACCCTGGAGGCTTGATGTGCGAAGCCATTGACCCCCCCCACAACACCACAGTTACACTGCCGACCCCTCTCACCCTTATTTCCCACCAGACGCCCCTCTTATCGCCCGACCCAAGCCCTTGCCTGATGCCCCATCCAACCCCTCACCCTACCAAAACCAACAGCACAGCAATCGCCTTTTTTCTCGCCATTTCATCCCCCGTGGTACGAGAAGACCCATCTCCCCCATTACCCCATCTTATGCTACTCCCCAACTCCTGAACCTTCACGAATGAACACAAGCGCACAGCAACCTGCCCTTTGACACTACTACTGACCTATAACCCCTCTGATTTGCATACCTTTTGGTACTCCGTACCTGATGGCCCGTGCAATGCCCTGACAAATTCCCCACCCTACATCACCAAAACACAACAGCACAGCAACCTGCTCGTGACGCTTGGCGAGAACGAGTCCACCCCCGGTACTGCCGTCGCGTCCACCAGCATAAGACTGTGGGACATTGCCAAGTGCCTGGCATCCGCGACCACCTCAGCCGCCACCGCGAGTGCCGAGGGGACCACGGCTGGCTCCGTTTCTGCTTCTGCTTTGTCCGCTGCGGGTGCTGCGGGGGGCTCTGCGGCCGCCAAGGCTGGCCCCCCTGTGGCAGCTTGCATCCGCTCGGTGAAGCTGTTCAGCGGGAAGAACTTCCCCGAGTCACCGGTGAGTGGCGGTGTGGTCCATTTCTTTTGTTTCTAATTATCTGTGGGTTGTGTCTATTGGTGGGTTGTGTTTATTGGTGGTTTGCATTGTTTGGTCGTATGCGTTAGTTGGTGGGGTGTGTTTATTATTGGTGGGGTGTGTTTATTATTGGTGGGGTGTGTTTATTATTGGTGGGGTGTGTTTATTATTGGTGGGGTGTGTTTATTATTGGTGGGGTGTGCTTATTATTGGTGGGGTGTGTTTATTATTGGTGGGGTGTGTTTATTATTGGTGGGGTGTGTTTATTATTGGTGGGGTGTGCTTATTATTGGTGGGGTGTGTTTATTATTGGTGGGGTGTGTTTATTATTGGTGGGGTGTGTTTATTATTGGTGGGGTGTGTTTATTATTGGTGGGGTGTGTTTATTATTGGTGGGGTGTGTTTATTATTGGTGGGGTGTGTTTATTATTGGTGGGGTGTGTTTATTATTGGTGGGGTGTGTTTATTATTGGTGGGGTGCGTTTATTATTGGTGGGGTGTGTTTATTATTGGTGGGGTGCGTTTATTATTGGTGGGGTGTGTTTATTATTGGTGGGGTGTGTTTATTATTGGTGGGGTGTGTTTATTACTGGTGGGGTGCGTTTATTATTGGTGGGGTGTGTTTATTATTGGTGGGGTGTGTTTATTATTGGCGGGGTGTGTTTATTATTGGTGGGGTGTGTTTATTATTGGTGGGGTGTGTTTATTATTGGTGGGGTGTGTTTATTATTGGTGGGGTGCGTTTATTATTGGTGGGGTGTGTTTATTATTGGTGGGGTGTGTTTATTATTGGTGGGGTGTGTTTATTATTGGTGGGGTGTGTTTATTATTGGTGGGGTGTGTTTATTATTGGTGGGGTGTGTTTATTATTGGTGGGGTGTGTTTATTATTGGTGGGGTGTGTTTATTATTGGTGGGGTGTGTTTATTATTGGTGGGGTGTGTTTATTATTGGTGGGGTGTGTTTATTATTGGTGGGGTGTGTTTATTATTGGTGGGGTGTGTTTATTATTGGTGGGGTGTGTTTATTATTGGTGGGGTGTGTTTATTATTGGTGGGGTGCGTTTATTATTGGTGGGGTGCGTTTATTATTGGTGGGGTGTGTTTATTATTGGTGGGGTGTGTTTATTATTGGTGGGGTGTGTTTATTATTGGTGGGGTGTGTTTATTATTGGTGGGGTGTGTTTATTATTGGTGGGGTGTGTTTATTATTGGTGGGGTGTGTTTATTATTGGTGGGGTGTGTTTATTATTGGTGGGGTGTGTTTATTATTGGTGGGGTGTGTTTATTATTGGTGGGGTGTGTATTGGTGGGGTGTGTTTATTATTGGTGGGGTGTGTTTATTATTGGTGGGGTGTGTTTATTATTGGTGGGGTGTGTTTATTATTGGTGGGGTGCGTTTATTATTGGTGGGGTGTGTTTATTATTGGTGGGGTGTGTTTATTATTGGTGGGGTGTGTTTATTATTGGTGGGGTGTGTTTATTATTGGTGGGGTGCGTTTATTATTGGTGGGGTGTGTTTATTATTGGTGGGGTGTGTTTATTATTGGTGGGGTGTGTTTATTATTGGTGGGGTGTGTTTATTATTGGTGGGGTGCGTTTATTATTGGTGGGGTGTGTTTATTATTGGTGGGGTGTGTTTATTATTGGTGGGGTGTGTTTATTATTGGTGGGGTGTGTTTATTATTGGTGGGGTGTGTTTATTATTGGTGGGGTGTGTTTATTATTGGTGGGGTGTGTTTATTATTGGTGGGGTGTGTTTATTATTGGTGGGGTGTGTTTATTATTGGTGGGGTGTGTTTATTATTGGTGGGGTGTGTTTATTATTGGTGGGGTGTGTTTATTATTGGTGGGGTGTGTTTATTATTGGTGGGGTGTGTTTATTATTGGTGGGGTGTGTTTATTATTGGTGGGGTGTGTTTATTATTGGTGGGGTGTGTTTATTATTGGTGGGGTGTGTTTATTATTGGTGGGGTGTGTTTATTATTGGTGGGGTGTGTTTATTATTGGTGGGGTGTGTTTATTATTGGTGGGGTGTGTTTATTATTGGTGGGGTGTGTTTATTATTGGTGGGGTGTGTTTATTATTGGTGGGGTGTGTTTATTATTGGTGGGGTGTGTTTATTATTGGTGGGGTGCGTTTATTATTGGTGGGGTGTGTTTATTATTGGTGGGGTGTGTTTATTATTGGTGGGGTGTGTTTATTATTGGTGGGGTGCGTTTATTATTGGTGGGGTGTGTTTATTATTGGTGGGGTGTGTTTATTATTGGTGGGGTGTGTTTATTATTGGTGGGGTGTGTTTATTATTGGTGGGGTGTGTTTATTATTGGTGGGGTGTGTTTATTATTGGTGGGGTGCGTTTATTATTGGTGGGGTGTGTTTATTATTGGTGGGGTGTGTTTATTATTGGTGGGGTGTGTTTATTATTGGTGGGGTGTGTTTATTATTGGTGGGGTGTGTTTATTATTGGTGGGGTGTGTTTATTATTGGTGGGGTGTGTTTATTATTGGTGGGGTGTGTTTATTATTGGTGGGGTGTGTTTATTATTGGTGGGGTGTGTTTATTATTGGTGGGGTGTGTTTATTATTGGTGGGGTGTGTTTATTATTGGTGGGGTGTGTTTATTATTGGTGGGGTGTGTTTATTATTGGTGGGGTGTGTTTATTATTGGTGGGGTGTGTTTATTATTGGTGGGGTGTGTTTATTATTGGTGGGGTGTGTTTATTATTGGTGGGGTGTGTTTATTATTGGTGGGGTGTGTTTATTATTGGTGGGGTGTGTTTATTATTGGTGGGGTGTGTTTATTATTGGTGGGGTGTGTTTATTATTGGTGGGGTGTGTTTATTATTGGTGGGGTGTGTTTATTATTGGTGGGGTGTGTTTATTATTGGTGGGGTGTGTTTATTATTGGTGGGGTGTGTTTATTATTGGTGGGGTGTGTTTATTATTGGTGGGGTGTGTTTATTATTGGTGGGGTGTGTTTATTATTGGTGGGGTGTGTTTATTATTGGTGGGGTGTGTTTATTATTGGTGGGGTGTGTTTATTATTGGTGGGGTGTGTTTATTATTGGTGGGGTGTGTTTATTATTGGTGGGGTGTGTTTATTATTGGTGGGGTGTGTTTATTATTGGTGGGGTGTGTTTATTATTGGTGGGGTGTGTTTATTATTGGTGGGGTGTGTTTATTATTGGTGGGGTGTGTTTATTATTGGTGGGGTGTGTTTATTATTGGTGGGGTGTGTTTATTATTGGTGGGGTGTGTTTATTATTGGTGGGGTGTGTTTATTATTGGTGGGGTGTGTTTATTATTGGTGGGGTGTGTTTATTATTGGTGGGGTGTGTTTATTATTGGTGGGGTGTGTTTATTATTGGTGGGGTGTGTTTATTATTGGTGGGGTGTGTTTATTATTGGTGGGGTGTGTTTATTATTGGTGGGGTGTGTTTATTATTGGTGGGGTGTGTTTATTATTGGTGGGGTGTGTTTATTATTGGTGGGGTGTGTTTATTATTGGTGGGGTGTGTTTATTATTGGTGGGGTGTGTTTATTATTGGTGGGGTGTGTTTATTATTGGTGGGGTGTGTTTATTATTGGTGGGGTGTGTTTATTATTGGTGGGGTGTGTTTATTATTGGTGGGGTGTGTTTATTATTGGTGGGGTGTGTTTATTATTGGTGGGGTGTGTTTATTATTGGTGGGGTGTGTTTATTATTGGTGGGGTGTGTTTATTATTGGTGGGGTGTGTTTATTATTGGTGGGGTGTGTTTATTATTGGTGGGGTGTGTTTATTATTGGTGGGGTGTGTTTATTATTGGTGGGGTGTGTTTATTATTGGTGGGGTGTGTTTATTATTGGTGGGGTGTGTTTATTATTGGTGGGGTGTGTTTATTATTGGTGGGGTGTGTTTATTATTGGTGGGGTGTGTTTATTATTGGTGGGGTGTGTTTATTATTGGTGGGGTGTGTTTATTATTGGTGGGGTGTGTTTATTATTGGTGGGGTGTGTTTATTATTGGTGGGGTGTGTTTATTATTGGTGGGGTGTGTTTATTATTGGTGGGGTGTGTTTATTATTGGTGGGGTGTGTTTATTATTGGTGGGGTGTGTTTATTATTGGTGGGGTGTGTTTATTATTGGTGGGGTGTGTTTATTATTGGTGGGGTGTGTTTATTATTGGTGGGGTGTGTTTATTATTGGTGGGGTGTGTTTATTATTGGTGGGGTGTGTTTATTATTGGTGGGGTGTGTTTATTATTGGTGGGGTGTGTTTATTATTGGTGGGGTGTGTTTATTATTGGTGGGGTGTGTTTATTATTGGTGGGGTGTGTTTATTATTGGTGGGGTGTGTTTATTATTGGTGGGGTGTGTTTATTATTGGTGGGGTGTGTTTATTATTGGTGGGGTGTGTTTATTATTGGTGGGGTGTGTTTATTATTGGTGGGGTGTGTTTATTATTGGTGGGGTGTGTTTATTATTGGTGGGGTGTGTTTATTATTGGTGGGGTGTGTTTATTATTGGTGGGGTGTGTTTATTATTGGTGGGGTGTGTTTATTATTGGTGGGGTGTGTTTATTATTGGTGGGGTGTGTTTATTATTGGTGGGGTGTGTTTATTATTGGTGGGGTGTGTTTATTATTGGTGGGGTGTGTTTATTATTGGTGGGGTGTGTTTATTATTGGTGGGGTGTGTTTATTATTGGTGGGGTGTGTTTATTATTGGTGGGGTGTGTTTATTATTGGTGGGGTGTGTTTATTATTGGTGGGGTGTGTTTATTATTGGTGGGGTGTGTTTATTATTGGTGGGGTGTGTTTATTATTGGTGGGGTGTGTTTATTATTGGTGGGGTGTGTTTATTATTGGTGGGGTGTGTTTATTATTGGTGGGGTGTGTTTATTATTGGTGGGGTGTGTTTATTATTGGTGGGGTGTGTTTATTATTGGTGGGGTGTGTTTATTATTGGTGGGGTGTGTTTATTATTGGTGGGGTGTGTTTATTATTGGTGGGGTGTGTTTATTATTGGTGGGGTGTGTTTATTATTGGTGGGGTGTGTTTATTATTGGTGGGGTGTGTTTATTATTGGTGGGGTGTGTTTATTATTGGTGGGGTGTGTTTATTATTGGTGGGGTGTGTTTATTATTGGTGGGGTGTGTTTATTATTGGTGGGGTGTGTTTATTATTGGTGGGGTGTGTTTATTATTGGTGGGGTGTGTTTATTATTGGTGGGGTGTGTTTATTATTGGTGGGGTGTGTTTATTATTGGTGGGGTGTGTTTATTATTGGTGGGGTGTGTTTATTATTGGTGGGGTGTGTTTATTATTGGTGGGGTGTGTTTATTATTGGTGGGGTGTGTTTATTATTGGTGGGGTGTGTTTATTATTGGTGGGTGTGTTTATTATTGGTGGGGTGTGTTTATTATTGGTGGGGTGTGTTTATTATTGGTGGGGTGTGTTTATTATTGGTGGGGTGTGTTTATTATTGGTGGGGTGTGTTTATTATTGGTGGGGTGTGTTTATTATTGGTGGGGTGTGTTTATTATTGGTGGGGTGTGTTTATTATTGGTGGGGTGTGTTTATTATTGGTGGGGTGTGTTTATTATTGGTGGGGTGTGTTTATTATTGGTGGGGTGTGTTTATT
Organism: Mesostigma viride; assembly: GCA_009746045.1. Taxonomy (NCBI): domain Eukaryota; kingdom Viridiplantae; phylum Streptophyta; class Mesostigmatophyceae; order Mesostigmatales; family Mesostigmataceae; genus Mesostigma; species Mesostigma viride. The sequence continues at coordinate 234,941 of RPFO01000692.1, read as the reverse complement.
ATTGGTGGGGTGTGTTTATTATTGGTGGGGTGTGTTTATTATTGGTGGGGTGTGTTTATTATTGGTGGGGTGTGTTTATTATTGGTGGGGTGTGTTTATTATTGGTGGGGTGTGTTTATTATTGGTGGGGTGTGTTTATTATTGGTGGGGTGTGTTTATTATTGGTGGGGTGTGTTTATTATTGGTGGGGTGTGTTTATTATTGGTGGGGTGTGTTTATTATTGGTGGGGTGTGTTTATTATTGGTGGGGTGTGTTTATTATTGGTGGGGTGTGTTTATTATTGGTGGGGTGTGTTTATTATTGGTGGGGTGTGTTTATTATTGGTGGGGTGTGTTTATTATTGGTGGGGTGTGTTTATTATTGGTGGGGTGTGTTTATTATTGGTGGGGTGTGTTTATTATTGGTGGGGTGTGTTTATTATTGGTGGGGTGTGTTTATTATTGGTGGGGTGTGTTTATTATTGGTGGGGTGTGTTTATTATTGGTGGGGTGTGTTTATTATTGGTGGGGTGTGTTTATTATTGGTGGGGTGTGTTTATTATTGGTGGGGTGTGTTTATTATTGGTGGGGTGTGTTTATTATTGGTGGGGTGTGTTTATTATTGGTGGGGTGTGTTTATTATTGGTGGGGTGTGTTTATTATTGGTGGGGTGTGTTTATTATTGGTGGGGTGTGTTTATTATTGGTGGGGTGTGTTTATTATTGGTGGGGTGTGTTTATTATTGGTGGGGTGTGTTTATTATTGGTGGGGTGTGTTTATTATTGGTGGGGTGTGTTTATTATTGGTGGGGTGTGTTTATTATTGGTGGGGTGTGTTTATTATTGGTGGGGTGTGTTTATTATTGGTGGGGTGTGTTTATTATTGGTGGGGTGTGTTTATTATTGGTGGGGTGTGTTTATTATTGGTGGGGTGTGTTTATTATTGGTGGGGTGTGTTTATTATTGGTGGGGTGTGTTTATTATTGGTGGGGTGTGTTTATTATTGGTGGGGTGTGTTTATTATTGGTGGGGTGTGTTTATTATTGGTGGGGTGTGTTTATTATTGGTGGGGTGTGTTTATTATTGGTGGGGTGTGTTTATTATTGGTGGGGTGTGTTTATTATTGGTGGGGTGTGTTTATTATTGGTGGGGTGTGTTTATTATTGGTGGGGTGTGTTTATTATTGGTGGGGTGTGTTTATTATTGGTGGGGTGTGTTTATTATTGGTGGGGTGTGTTTATTATTGGTGGGGTGTGTTTATTATTGGTGGGGTGTGTTTATTATTGGTGGGGTGTGTTTATTATTGGTGGGGTGTGTTTATTATTGGTGGGGTGTGTTTATTATTGGTGGGGTGTGTTTATTATTGGTGGGGTGTGTTTATTATTGGTGGGGTGTGTTTATTATTGGTGGGGTGTGTTTATTATTGGTGGGGTGTGTTTATTATTGGTGGGGTGTGTTTATTATTGGTGGGGTGTGTTTATTATTGGTGGGGTGTGTTTATTATTGGTGGGGTGTGTTTATTATTGGTGGGGTGTGTTTATTATTGGTGGGGTGTGTTTATTATTGGTGGGGTGCGTTTATTATTGGTGGGGTGTGTTTATTATTGGTGGGGTGTGTTTATTATTGGTGGGGTGTGTTTATTATTGGTGGGGTGTGTTTATTATTGGTGGGGTGCGTTTATTATTGGTGGGGTGTGTTTATTATTGGTGGGGTGTGTTTATTATTGGTGGGGTGTGTTTATTATTGGTGGGGTGTGTTTATTATTGGTGGGGTGTGTTTATTATTGGTGGGGTGTGTTTATTATTGGTGGGGTGTGTTTATTATTGGTGGGGTGTGTTTATTATTGGTGGGGTGTGTTTATTATTGGTGGGGTGTGTTTATTATTGGTGGGGTGTGTTTATTATTGGTGGGGTGTGTTTATTATTGGTGGGGTGTGTTTATTATTGGTGGGGTGTGTTTATTATTGGTGGGGTGTGTTTATTATTGGTGGGGTGTGTTTATTATTGGTGGGGTGTGTTTATTATTGGTGGGGTGTGTTTATTATTGGTGGGGTGTGTTTATTATTGGTGGGGTGTGTTTATTATTGGTGGGGTGTGTTTATTATTGGTGGGGTGTGTTTATTATTGGTGGGGTGTGTTTATTATTGGTGGGGTGTGTTTATTATTGGTGGGGTGTGTTTATTATTGGTGGGGTGTGTTTATTATTGGTGGGGTGTGTTTATTATTGGTGGGGTGTGTTTATTATTGGTGGGGTGTGTTTATTATTGGTGGGGTGTGTTTATTATTGGTGGGGTGTGTTTATTATTGGTGGGGTGTGTTTATTATTGGTGGGGTGTGTTTATTATTGGTGGGGTGTGTTTATTATTGGTGGGGTGTGTTTATTATTGGTGGGGTGCGTTTATTATTGGTGGGGTGTGTTTATTATTGGTGGGGTGTGTTTATTATTGGTGGGGTGTGTTTATTATTGGTGGGGTGTGTTTATTATTGGTGGGGTGCGTTTATTATTGGTGGGGTGCGTTTATTATTGGTGGGGTGTGTTTATTATTGGTGGGGTGTGTTTATTATTGGTGGGGTGTGTTTATTATTGGTGGGGTGTGTTTATTATTGGTGGGGTGTGTTTATTATTGGTGGGGTGTGTTTATTATTGGTGGGGTGTGTTTATTATTGGTGGGGTGTGTTTATTATTGGTGGGGTGTGTTTATTATTGGTGGGGTGTGTTTATTATTGGTGGGGTGTGTTTATTATTGGTGGGGTGTGTTTATTATTGGTGGGGTGTGTTTATTATTGGTGGGGTGTGTTTATTATTGGTGGGGTGTGTTTATTATTGGTGGGGTGTGTTTATTATTGGTGGGGTGTGTTTATTATTGGTGGGGTGTGTTTATTATTGGTGGGGTGTGTTTATTATTGGTGGGGTGTGTTTATTATTGGTGGGGTGTGTTTATTATTGGTGGGGTGTGTTTATTATTGGTGGGGTGTGTTTATTATTGGTGGGGTGTGTTTATTATTGGTGGGGTGCGTTTATTATTGGTGGGGTGTGTTTATTATTGGTGGGGTGTGTTTATTATTGGTGGGGTGTGTTTATTATTGGTGGGGTGTGTTTATTATTGGTGGGGTGTGTTTATTATTGGTGGGGTGTGTTTATTATTGGTGGGGTGTGTTTATTATTGGTGGGGTGTGTTTATTATTGGTGGGTGTGTTTATTATTGGTGGGGTGTGTTTATTATTGGTGGGGTGTGTTTATTATTGGTGGGGTGTGTTTATTATTGGTGGGGTGTGTTTATTATTGGTGGGGTGTGTTTATTATTGGTGGGGTGTGTTTATTATTGGTGGGGTGTGTTTATTATTGGTGGGGTGTGTTTATTATTGGTGGGGTGTGTTTATTATTGGTGGGGTGTGTTTATTATTGGTGGGGTGTGTTTATTATTGGTGGGGTGTGTTTATTATTGGTGGGGTGTGTTTATTATTGGTGGGGTGTGTTTATTATTGGTGGGGTGTGTTTATTATTGGTGGGGTGTGTTTATTATTGGTGGGGTGTGTTTATTATTGGTGGGGTGTGTTTATTATTGGTGGGGTGTGTTTATTATTGGTGGGGTGTGTTTATTATTGGTGGGGTGTGTTTATTATTGGTGGGGTGTGTTTATTATTGGTGGGGTGTGTTTATTATTGGTGGGGTGTGTTTATTATTGGTGGGGTGCGTTTATTATTGGTGGGGTGTGTTTATTATTGGTGGGGTGTGTTTATTATTGGTGGGGTGTGTTTATTATTGGTGGGGTGTGTTTATTATTGGTGGGGTGTGTTTATTATTGGTGGGGTGTGTTTATTATTGGTGGGGTGCGTTTATTATTGGTGGGGTGTGTTTATTATTGGTGGGGTGTGTTTATTATTGGTGGGGTGTGTTTATTATTGGTGGGGTGTGTTTATTATTGGTGGGGTGTGTTTATTATTGGTGGGGTGTGTTTATTATTGGTGGGGTGTGTTTATTATTGGTGGGGTGCGTTTATTATTGGTGGGGTGTGTTTATTATTGGTGGGGTGTGTTTATTATTGGTGGGGTGTGTTTATTATTGGTGGGGTGTGTTTATTATTGGTGGGGTGTGTTTATTATTGGTGGGGTGTGTTTATTATTGGTGGGGTGTGTTTATTATTGGTGGGGTGTGTTTATTATTGGTGGGGTGTGTTTATTATTGGTGGGGTGTGTTTATTATTGGTGGGGTGTGTTTATTATTGGTGGGGTGTGTTTATTATTGGTGGGGTGTGTTTATTATTGGTGGGGTGTGTTTATTATTGGTGGGGTGTGTTTATTATTGGTGGGGTGTGTTTATTATTGGTGGGGTGTGTTTATTATTGGTGGGGTGTGTTTATTATTGGTGGGGTGTGTTTATTATTGGTGGGGTGTGTTTATTATTGGTGGGGTGTGTTTATTATTGGTGGGGTGTGTTTATTATTGGTGGGGTGTGTTTATTATTGGTGGGGTGTGTTTATTATTGGTGGGGTGTGTTTATTATTGGTGGGGTGTGTTTATTATTGGTGGGGTGTGTTTATTATTGGTGGGGTGTGTTTATTATTGGTGGGGTGTGTTTATTATTGGTGGGGTGTGTTTATTATTGGTGGGGTGTGTTTATTATTGGTGGGGTGTGTTTATTATTGGTGGGGTGTGTTTATTATTGGTGGGGTGTGTTTATTATTGGTGGGGTGCGTTTATTATTGGTGGGGTGTGTTTATTATTGGTGGGGTGTGTTTATTATTGGTGGGGTGTGTTTATTATTGGTGGGGTGTGTTTATTATTGGTGGGGTGTGTTTATTATTGGTGGGGTGTGTTTATTATTGGTGGGGTGTGTTTATTATTGGTGGGGTGTGTTTATTATTGGTGGGGTGTGTTTATTATTGGTGGGGTGTGTTTATTATTGGTGGGGTGTGTTTATTATTGGTGGGGTGTGTTTATTATTGGTGGGGTGTGTTTATTATTGGTGGGGTGTGTTTATTATTGGTGGGGTGTGTTTATTATTGGTGGGGTGTGTTTATTATTGGTGGGGTGTGTTTATTATTGGTGGGGTGTGTTTATTATTGGTGGGGTGTGTTTATTATTGGTGGGGTGTGCTTATTATTGGTGGGGTGTGTTTATTATTGGTGGGGTGTGTTTATTATTGGTGGGGTGTGTTTATTATTGGTGGGGTGTGTTTATTATTGGTGGGGTGTGTTTATTATTGGTGGGGTGTGTTTATTATTGGTGGGGTGTGTTTATTATTGGTGGGGTGTGTTTATTATTGGTGGGGTGTGTTTATTATTGGTGGGGTGTGTTTATTATTGGTGGGGTGTGTTATTATTGGTGGGGTGTGTTTATTATTGGTGGGGTGTGTTTATTATTGGTGGGGTGTGCTTATTATTGGTGGGGTGTGTTTATTATTGGTGGGGTGTGTTTATTATTGGTGGGGTGTGTTTATTATTGGTGGGGTGTGTTTATTATTGGAGGGGTGTGTTTATTATTGGTGGGGTGTGTTTATTATTGGTGGGGTGTGCTTATTATTGGTGGGGTGTGTTTATTATTGGTGGGGTGTGCTTATTATTGGTGGGGTGTGTTTATTATTGGTGGGGTGTGTTTATTATTGGTGGGGTGTGTTTATTATTGGTGGGGTGTGCTTATTATTGGTGGGGTGTGCTTAGAGTGGCGGAGCTTGTTTCCTGCAAGAGAGGTGATGTGGTGAAGAATCAATATGGTCAACCACTGCGGATCGCTTCTGCCTTGTTTCACATATACGTGCCATGATAGGTACCTAAGTTTTTGTTGTGTTATATCATGTCCCAATCGAATACTATGTTGATGATTGCCATGATCATTGCCCAAGTTTTTGTTGTGCTATATCAGGTCATGATCGAATACTACGTTGATGATTGCCATGATCATTGCCTAAGTGTTTGTTGTGTTATATCATGTCCCAATCGAATACTACATTGCCGATTGCCATGATAATTGCCTAAGTGTTTGTTGTGTTATATCAGTCCCATTCGAATACTACGTTGAGTTTTCTTTTTAGTTCAAATGCTTTTCAAACACGTGCAGCAGCATAAAGAGACTGAAGGCACACAGGCAAGTTGTCAAAGGATTGCTTCGATTGATTTACTTAGGTATTCAGATTGATTGCTTCAATCGCCATTCTCCAGGGCGGGAAAATCGGGTAGGGCGTTAGTGAGGCCAGGAGCGATCTGCGCTGGCTTTCAGCCCGCTGACAGCTGGCATGTTCTGTGTGCACAGTGAACCAGGGCACGTCTCGCCACCTGAATTATTTGCGGGGCTGTGGTGGGCTCACGGAGTGACAGCTGGTGTCGCGGTCACCCACCCTGCCTCCATCTGCCCTGGTCACGTCCCTCCGTCCTGCCACCCGCCCTCGTCTTCTTGACCCGGCCCTTATCAGTCTCCTATTTCATTCTGGGCCCATCTTACCTGCGGCGGCCCGGGCCCCTCTTGGCTCTGTTTTCAACCTTGGGCCTCTTTCATGCTCTGTTTATGTCCTTTTTTTTTGCATGGTGGCCCCCCACAGTTCACCTCGTTCCTGGTTATTGGAGACAGCTTCCCCCGCCACCCTGTCCCTTGAATCCTGCCCCCCCTTTGACCTGCTTCTGAACTGCCCCCCTGGATATGCCATTTAACCTTTCTGTATCTTCTTTTAACCCTGCTGTATCGTCATTCAAATCCTGCCTGTCCCCAGATCACCTCGTTCCTGGTGACAGAAGACAGCTTCCCGGGCCACCTGCTCGTGGCCGCCGGCCTGGCCAACGGTTGTGTCTACCTGCTGCGCGGTGACGTGGCGCGGGATAAAGCCGCGCGCAGCCGCCTGGATGTGCTGTCGCATGGGGGCAGTAATGCTGGCACGACCACGCAGTACAAAGTGACCCCCACTGTGCTCTCGGATAGCCTCCACCCGGGCGGCAGTAGCAATGGTGGTGGCGACGCCTCGACACATGACCCATATGGGGTGGGCGTCGGGGCTGGGCAGGGTTTGCCGATGGGGGTTGCGGCAGGGAGTGGTCAGGGAACGGGTATGCAGGGCAACCAGGCGCGGGGGGACGTGGGCGGGGTCACGGGCGTGGGAGTAAGGCTGGAGGCTCGATCGGCCTTCCTGTTTGCGACCACGGTGGCCACCACGGTGGTGTTCAACCTCGGGTCCCTCCAGATGGATAAGGTGGGTGGGAGGGTAGGTGAAGGGGCGGGGGGGGGGGGGGGGGGGGGGGGGGGCACGGTGGCGTTTGATCTCGGGTCACTCCAGACGGACAATGTTAGGGGGAGGGTGGGTGGGGGGTGGGTTGAGGAGAACAAGGTGAGCAAGAGGGCGGGTGAGGAGGGTGAATGGTCGCGAACCAACGGAGGGTGTTGATTCGCCATGTGCTTGCGCGGATGTCTCTCTAACGCCGTTACCTGGAGTGTGTGACCTGGAGTGTGTGACAAAGCAGTTTCGCGTGGGGCCCCGTTTATATTTCCTGACCAGGCATTCTCAGGGGATTGCTGGCTAATGCCGGTTGCTTCCGCGAATATCAGGCACATGCGTTCCCAGGTCAGGCTTGGGGGGGCATTTGTGTGCACCAAGGATGGCGCTGTGACTGCATCCCGTAGCTGAGCATGAAGGAATCAAGATGTCAACATCCGGGTTGAATTTGGACCGTGGGGTGCAGGGAGTTGGGATCTTTGAAGTAGCTAGCTCACGTTGGCTCGTGGGATCTTGCAGTGGCAATCCCACCCGTGGAGAAGGGGTGGGTTCGCGAAGCCAACTCTCCCCTCCTCCTCCCTCTCCTCTTTTTTCTTTCTTTTGATTTTGAGTAGCTTCCCGAAATTAGCCATCGGTTCATCCACGTCGGTGGCGGGAAATCCTTTTACTGGATCTTGAATGCTGTCTTGCTGGATTTTCATTCATGCCTCCTTGCTGGATCTCTCATGCGTAGTCTCATGTTTGCGGCTGCGATTCCGTCGGTGGGCCTCCTGCAGGTGGTGCTGGATGACAGCTGCGGCGCGCTCCCTGGCCGAACCGTGATGAGCCACACGCAGGTGGGTGGCGAGGGGCGGTACGCCATGATGCGCAAGCACACACACAGGAGGGCTAGAACCACGGAGGCCAAAGGACGGGCCTCGCAAAGCATGAGGTGCCAGGTGCAAGGCATCAGAAGTATAGGGGTAGGGGCCACCGGTTTGTAGCATTGGGTTCTGGATGGTAGCGCACATGGTCCGCACACAATATAGCAGGCAATCACACATGTTCAGTCCAGCATTTGCATTGGCATGCCCCCAAGATTTTTGAAAGCCAACCCCTTTGCCTTGTGAAGCTGTCGCCGGTGTCCCTGCATGGTCTTCTGTCATTGGCAAGGCAAGGCTGGGCGCCTGTAGCAATGTTCAGCCCGCGCAAACGCATCGAACATCCTGTTGGCCAGGTTGCGACTCCTGCCATCAAGATTGCCTTACGCATCGGTGGACCTGCTTGTGTCCTGCAGGCCTACATCCCTCGCCTTGTCTGTCCCTGTTTCCTCCTTGCCTGCTCGCCGTCCTTCCCCCTCCTGGACTGTTCCTGTTACCCAGTTCCCTCCCTCTCTCGCTGCCCGCAGCAGGTGGTCGGGCCGTGTTTGCTGCCGGCTGGCCTTCCCTTCCTCTTTGACTGCTCTTCTTCCCTCGTCGGCTGCCTGCTTACGTCCCTTGCTTCCTTCTTGGCTTCTTGGTGTGCTCGCTGACCGCAGGAGCTGGTGGTTGGCCGCCCCGAGGCCTTCTTCTTCTACGACGTGGACGGCAGAGGGCCCTGCTTCGTGTTTGACGGCCACAAGCACAAAGTGGCGTGGTGGGTGACAGGCAGGGGACAAGGATAGGTGTGGCACGGGGCCTTGCTTTACGTTCGGTGGCCACGTGCACAAAGGGGCATGATACGCGGCAGGCAGGGAGATATGGGTGGGGTCGTTGCTGATCGTTCCTCCTGGAGGGATCCTCATTGCACCTGCACACACACCCAGCCAAGATGCATCCCAGCGTTCTGTTCTCTGATCGGTTTGTTCATCCTTGTATGATCTCTCTCCCCCATTCTCGCACAAATTTTCCCAGAAGTTGTCCTCAACCTCGTGCCCTGTGTGCCTCGTGGGCGCAGTTTCATCACCCAGAACGAATCACTTTTCGCTCCGATGCGGGGGCTCTCTTTTTTTTTGATTGCGACGTTGTGCGACGTAACGTCACGACATTGCGTGATGTTGTTTGCCATCGTGGCTGCAGGTTCCGTGGCTACCTGCTGGCAGTGGTTGGCGATGATGCCAGCAAGGCGACGTTCAACATGTGAGTCCCGGGCATGTTTGACAGCATGTGAGGCGCACACTAGGCGGCATTCAACATTTTTGACGCTGGCATGTAGCAGCGTATGTTGCATTCAGGAACATGCGCATTTAGCAATGCGTATAGCGCGTCAGGCTCCTTTCAAGATGTAAGGTGCCTGATGGTAGCATTAGCCTGAAAGGTGCCTGATGGTAGCATTAGCCTGTAAGGTGCCTGATGGTAGCATCAGCCTGTAAGGGGCCTGATGGTAGCATCAGCCTGTAAGGTGCCTGATGGTAGCATTAGCCTGTAAGGTGCCTGATGGTAGCATTAGCCTGTAAGGTGCCTGATGGTAGCATTAGCCTGTAAGGTGCCTGATGGTAGCATTAGCCTGTAAGGTGCCTGATGGTAGCATTAGCCTGTAAGGGGCCTGATGGTAGCATTAGCTCCAGTATGCGCGGCACGTGAGGGCCAGACGCTTGCATGGGCTCTTATATTGTAGAAGCACACTCACACCAGCTTCCCTTCCATCGCGGAAGCACTGACATCATCATAATGGAAGTGGCCGGGTGCCGTCACCAGCTCGGGGTGGTGATGGCGGCGCATAGGCGGGTAAGCCCTCTTTGCCCTCCATGCAGGTCCTTGTGGGGTAAACGTGTTTGGACGATCTATTGGTTCGGCTATAGCGTATCTTGGTTTGCCACCATGCTGCTGCATACGGCACTTATCCAGTATCACATTTTACGTTAGCCATCTGGTACCCGATGCTTGGCGTGCCTACGTCATTGTTGTAGTAGGTTCACCTCCTCCAGTTTTCAATCGTCCAACAAAGACATGCCCACCCTCTCGGCATGCTCGCCCTCTTGGCATGGCCGAGAGGGCCGCGTGTCTCGCTGGTACGCGTGTAGCTGGACGGACTCCAATTATTGTGCAGTAGGTTGTAGGTAATGCCACCCTGCGAGGCTCTTAGCAGGTGCCGCGATCCAGCCATTCCGCTCATGCTGGCAGTCGTCACACACAGCCTGTTGGCGCACTATCCAGTTTGGTAGTGATTTGATTTGACATGTTACTTGCCATTGGGAGTTATATCTGGTGTTATATCTGTGCGTGGGTCGGTTGCCTGTTTCATGCTTGCAGCTATGACCTGTATAGCAAGCTGATCGTTGCATATCACGCTGTATTGCCGGTTTCATGCTTGCAGCTATGACCTGAAGAGCAAGTTGATCGCATTCAGCGCGCACCTGGGGGATGTGCGCCACATTATGAGCGAGTGGGGGGCTGTCATCGTGATGACCGCCGACCGCAAGGTGGGGAGGGGCTATAGTGTTGCTACAGTGTTGGTACGGTATTTCTGCATGCTCGTGTTGATGTCCCCAAGTACGGCTTCTCGTGTTGATGTCCCCAAGTATGGCTGCTCGTGTTGATATCCCCAAGTATGGCTGCTCGTGTAGATGTCCCCAAGCATTGCTGCTCGTGTTGATGTCCCCAAGCATGGCTGCTCGTGTAGATGTCACCAAGCATTGCTGCTCGTGTTGATGTCCCCAAGCATGGCTTCTCGTGTTGATGTCCCCAAGCATTGCTGCTCGTGTAGATGTCCCCAAGCATTGCTGCTCGTGTTGATGTCCCCAAGCATCGCTACTCGTGTTGATGTCCCCAAGCATTGCTACTCGTGTTGATGTCCCCAAGCATCGCTTCTCGTGTCGATGTCCGTGCAAGGCCACCTAACGCATAATTTATTGAAGTGGAACATAATCCCTCCTGTCCCCCCCGCAGGTGCACACGCTGACGGAGAAGGACCTGCCCTCCAAGCTGCACATGCTGTTCCGCAAGAGTCTCTACTCCATCGCCATCAACCTGGCGCAGGGCAGCCACGATGGGGCGGGCGGCGGCAGCCACAACACGGCTGATTTCTCCATCACGGCAGATGTGCTGCGCATGTACGGCGACCACCTGTACCTCAAGCAGGCAAGTGGTGGGGATGAATGGATGTTCTTATGCGACGTGGTAGTGGCGACCACCTGTACTTTCAACAGATAAGCCATGGGATCCGGGGTTTCTTACAGTGGGTTGTTTGAACGCCCACCTGTACCTACAACAAGCAGGTAGTTTGGCTCCTCCTATCCCTTCCCGTTCATCCTCCCCCCCCCCTCCCCCCCCCTTAACGACCCCCCCCCTCCCCCCCGCCCTTAACTACTGTCAGTGATACACAGGTCCTCGTGTCTTCCCAACTGTCCACCGCGTCGTCCGTTCAGTTGGCACTGGATGGTCCATAGTTGAGCTATTTCTTGTCATGGCTTTTCATCCATTCAGCTGGCAATGGATAATCAAGGTATTTCTGTTTTGCCTTTTTCCTGTTAGTTTACGCTGCTTAATTTTGACACATTGTGTTGCCTGTTTCTTTGTATCCATTCAGCCTACACTAAATATCGGCCACTTCTTGTACAGGGGGCGCTGTCTTCTGACTTCATCATTGACAACCGCACCCATGGTCCCTATCTGCAATGTCCAACAAACCTGTCCCTCCCTGTCTCCTTCTTGCAATGTTTTCGTTATTCAACGTGTTCTTATCTCGACCAGGACTTTCATGGCGCGATGGCTCAGTTCCTTGAATCCCTGATGCCTATCTTGTTCTTATTCTCCCCCCCCCCCCCCTTCCCCCCCCGCTTCCGCAGGACTTTGACGGCGCTATGGCCCAGTACTTGCAGACGATTGGATGGCTGGAGCCTTCGTACGTGATCCGGCGCTTCCTGGACGCGCAGCGCATCTCGCTTCTGGCGACGTACCTCGACGCGCTGCACGCGAGGGGGGTGGCCACCGCCGACCACACGACGCTGCTCTTGAACTGGTGAGGTTATAGGGCCGATGAGGGATCGCTCGATCTCAGTTTGAAGGGTAACATGCACTCCGCTCCCCCTTGCCCCTCTGCTTGCTATTCCACAGCTCCACCAAGGTTTCTCCCTCCCCCGCATCCTTTGGCACAGTGCTGCTGGCTCAGGGTCGCCCGTTGGCTCCTTAAGTTCCGCAGCTTCACCATGCCCAAGTATGTGAAGATAGTGTTTGATATATAAGTATATACAGTAATTAATGTGTACTATTAAGCAAAACACATACCCCCTCTTTACCTCTCCTGCCTTCCGGAGCTACATCAAGCCCCAATGCCCTCTTTAGACGACCTCACAGGCTCACACTGCCTCCCGGTGCTGCACATTCTCTTCCCTACCCCTCGGTTAAGCGCGCAGCAGCGACACCAAGCTCAAGGGTGCGGAGAAACCTTATTGTTACAATAATGCATGTGCCTCTTCTTTTCCCCTCCCTTCTTCTCCCGCAGCTACACCAAGCTCAAGGACGTGAAGAAACTTGATGAGTTCATCCGCGCCGAGGATGAGGGGGTGAGTGGTGGGACACTACTGCTGATGGGTGAGAGGGGGGCTACAGCCGTTGGGACAGTGTAGCGTTGCGGGCACCGTACCTTTGGGGACACAGTTGTGTAGCTCGGTGGACACTGTAGCTTTCGGGACATGCGGCTTTTGGGAGACTGTAGCTTTGTAGGTCTGGGGACGCTGTAGCATTGGGGACACCCCAGTGGTGGGGGCGTGCTAGCTTTTGGGACACTGTTGTGTAGATGCGTGGACATTGTAGCTCAGCAAAGCCAGCGTTCCATACTTGGTTGGCATGGTGTGGGGTAGTTGAATGGCGTGGGTGTCATGCATGCGTGCTGAGGATGGGGAATTCAGCCGAGAACGCTAGAGCTTGGGGCATGGGGAACACCTGACGATGTTTCTTTGAGCTGCCACGCAAAAAATACAAATAAAAGAAATAATAACTTGTCATATTGAAATAGATCATGATTATCAATTAATTGTTGTTTTATTTTAACTATTTTAATAATTGAAACTTGTACCCATCAAATCAAGCTGCCGGTTGAAGGGGGCGAGGGGACTAGCTAAGTCACATACGTTGTAGTGAGGATATGAAGCCCTTCGCATGCCTTACAAGATTATAGCCTTCCGTCTGCCTTGCAAGGCTGGCCTCGTTCATTGTTTCCCCACCCCTCTTCCCCCATCTCTGGCATCGCCACGCATTGCTAGAGGTCCGGTGCTCGGATCAGTGCTCGGATCCAGTGGGGCACCAAAAACTTTGCTGCTTTTACCATCATCTGCTCCAAGATACCATGTGAGGCCATCCTTCCTCACCAGCGCTCACATGCCACGCACTGCCATGTTCCCCATCCCCCCCCCCCCCCGCCCCGCAATTATGTCACTTTGCCCGCCATTATGTCACCCCCACCTTTAATATGTCGTCCCACCCCCTGATGCCCCAAAGGCCGCTGGCGCTGCGTGTTCCGAATCCCCCCCGCCCCCTGTCCCTCCTCCCCTTGCCTTGTCACTTTTGCTCCGTCCACCACTGGCACGCCCCACAATCGTCCGCCAAGTTGACCCCCCCCCCATTTCGTTAATCCTTTATTCTGTCAACACCCCCCCCATTTCAATCAACCCTCCTTCCCTCCCCCCCCCCACCACTCACACGCGTACGCCCCACCAGGCCGCAGGCGCCGCGTATAACTTTGATGTGGCCACGGCCGTGCGCGTGTGCCGCGGCGCGGGCTACTTCTTGCATGCGCTGCGAATGTCGTCGCGCGCGGGCCTCCACCGGGAGCACCTGCACATCCTGCTGGACGACGTAGCGCGATACGACGAGGCGGTGGAGTACCTGCACACGCTGCCGCTGGACGAGGTGGGTGGGTGGTCTAATTATAGCCTAATGTAGCCAAATATTAGCCATCATTATAGCCTAATGTAGCCAAATATTAGCCATTATTATAGCCTAATGTAGCCAAATATTAGCCATTATTATAGCCTAATGTAGCCAAACATTAGCCATCATTATAGCCTAATGTAGCCAAGTATTAGCCATCATTATAGCCTAATGTAGCCAAATATTAGCCATCATTATAGCCTAATGTAGCCAAATATTAGCCATCATTATAGCCTAATGTAGCCAAATATTAGCCATCATTATAGCCTAATGTAGCCAAATATTAGCCATCATTATAGCCTAATGTAGCCAAATATTAGCCATCATTATTGATTATAGCCTAATGTAGCCAAACATTAGCCATTATTATAGCCTAATGTAGCCAAACATTAGCCATTATAGCCTAATGTAGCCAAATATTAGCCATTATTATAGCCTAATGTAGCCAAACATTAGCCATTATTATAGCCTAATGTAGCCAAATATTAGCCATCATTATAGCCTAACTGTAGTCCACGCTTTCTGTTTATCGAGGCGCATGCTGCTGCTGGGGCAGGTGGGTGGGCAGCCTGTAGTCCACGCTTTCTGTTTATTGAGGCGCATGCTGCCGATGAGGGAGGTGGGTGATATATGTGATGCTTCCAGTGCATTTTTCAAGGCCATGTTGCTGTAGAAGGACGTGCGTGTCGTACTTTTAGTCATGCTCTCCCGTAGCTTCATTAGTCGGCGATTTCTCCTCTATCACGAAATACTGACGATGGCATCATGGCGTCGTCATGCGTGTGTGTTATGATCTCATCGCAATGCATGGCCCCCGCAGGTGGACCACACCGCGCCACCATGGGGCATGATTACAACCATCATGTTATGACGCACGGAGCAAGATTTCGATCATCATAATGAAAATACTTGCATCGTCGTGGGTGTGTGGCGATGATGGCCTGACCACGTTATGGTCTCCTTCTGCTTACACCCGACACCCTCTCCTGACACCTATATCCTGACACCCCATATTCCGCAGGCCCACCGCGCGATGCGTTTGTATGGGAAGACCCTCGTCAAGCACCGCCCGCACGCCGCCACCTCCCTCCTCATGCGGCTGTGCGATCCCCAGTCGGTCGACCCACCGACCACGTCGACCGCTTCGAGGGTCCCAGGCACGGCCGCAATGCCCCTCAACGCAGCCGCATCCACCAGCACAGTGAACGGGTCCAACGTGGCAAACAACAACCGGCTGCCCGAGCCTAGGGCGTCCTTTAATGCTGGTGCGGGGCGAAGGAGGCCTGCGGACATTGACGCCAGGCTGGCCGCTGCGACAGCCTCTCTCCCTCCACCACCTGTCACGAGTGAGGACGAGGACCCGTTCGCGGCGGATCCCTGGGCGCGGCCGAGCGTGCCCGCAGGGACCCAGTCGAGAGGGGGTTACGGTGGTGGTGGCAGTGGTGGCATGATGTCCACTGGAGGCTTTGGAGGTGCTGGCAGTTCCACAGGATTTGGAGGTGCTGGCTTTGGTGGCATGAACCCTTCAGGAGGAGGAGGCATGATGGGAATGTCTTCGATGGATGCGGTAGGGGGCATGGGGCGCGGGGGGGCAGGGCATGGGGTGTCTGCCGATGTCGATGAGGTCAGCGGGCGGGGCGTGCGCGGGGAACGAGAGACGACAGGTTTGCCGATGGCGGCGCCCCCACCGCGGCCACCCAGACAGGTGCCCTCGCATGCCGAGTTCTTGGGATTGTTTGTGGATCGTCCGCGTGCGCTGCTGCTGTATCTGGAGAAGGCGCTGCCCATGGTCCAGGTGAGGGCACGCGTCGGTAGATACGTTTATGAATAGATATGGTATCAATAGATATGGCATGATTAGATACGTTCATCTAGTGTTGTCATGCATGGGTGAGTGGGTGTGTGGATAGATATGGTGTTGTTGAATTGGTGGGGGGGGGTGGCGATAGACATGTTGTTGTGGCATTGATCAGGCGCGCCATGGCTTTTGCCGTGGTGGTTCATAGCCCCTGCACCCTTTGATTCCTTGTTTTAGGTCACTCTCCTGCGATAGCGAACCCGGTCGCTCTTGTGTGAATGGTTTCTGTGTGCCATACCCTCCCTTTCTACTTTACGTGCACATTCGGTGTTTCCAACCTCTCTTTCCCTGCCTGTGCTTCGCCACCCTTCCTTTGTGAGGTACGGCACCCAGCAGTGTTTCCAACCTCCTTTTCCCTGCCTATGCTTTGCCACCCTTCCTTTGTCTGCCTTCTCGCGAGGTACCTCCACAAACAAAAACCACCCCCCTTTTCCTATACCCTGACAAGTGAAAATCGCCCCCCTTACATGAATACTTAATTCAAATCGCCCCACTTGTGTCCCGCCCTGTTAGGGCACGGCGGGCGAAGGGCCGCTGACCAACACCCTTCTCGAGCTCTACCTCATGCCTGCCCTCGTGGACGGCGGCGCGGCCGAGCGACCCTTGCCTCTGGCATCCGTGACGTTGGGCCCCGCCCCCGCCACGTCATCCTCGCGCTTGCCTTCATCGGGGGATGGCGCAATTGACACAAACGAGGTCGCAGCCACGGGAGGGAGTGAGAAGCATGCCAGGGGCGGGGATGGGGGTGGCCATGTTGCAGCAGATGGCATGGGCGGCGCCGGGGGGTCTGGAAGCATGGATGGATCGAGTTCTGCCGGGGGGCTGGTGGGGGAGGGTGCTTCTGTAGGTGGTGCGATGCGCACAGGGAAAACATTGGAGGGGGGCGGGGCAGGCGCGAGCGGCGGCGATGGGCAGCCAGACGCGGATTTCGAGCAGCGACGGGCGAAAGGCATGGAGCTGCTTGTGGTGAGTTAGGCTTCATCAGCAGGATTATCGCCTGGCCTTTGAGTGAAGAATCACAGTTACGTGAGGGAGTTGTTACCTGTACTGCTTCTCGCATGGAGGTACGGCTTCGCGAGGCAACCGCGGTGGCTGCCCACTACTGTGTCCATGATGTGCCCACTATAGTGACCGCGATGTGCCCACTATAGTGACCGCGATGTGCCCACTATAGTGACCGCGGTGTGCCCACTTGCCACGGCTTCGCAAGGCAATCCTTCGCAAGGGGTTGGTGAGGCCATGCTGAGGTGTTCATGGTGATAGAGCACCGGGCTCTCACTCGGAACTTCTGATACCAGCTGTACCCTTTTTTGCCAGGGTGCGCAGGTGGGAGGCAAAAGAAACGACCTGCTTCCCTCGGATGGAAGCCCACTGTTTATGGCGACCAGCTTGCCCAGCAAGCCCCTAGCTGACTAGGGCACAGGTGCCAGCATAAATTGATTTTCATCAACCTATTTTCGCTATACGGCGTTGCATTCTCAGCTCAGCAGGATAGTCATAGATAAAATGAGCATAGCTCACCAACTCCTTTAAAATGTAGCATCGTGCCCTTCAACGTTCCGCAAGGGTGGCCCCACTCCTTGGCATCGGCTCCCTGTGCTCTGGTTTGGCCAGGATCGAAGTATACTAGTGACAAGTGACAGTGTCCCTCCACGTTCCGCAAGTGGAACTCCACGCTTGGGGGTGGGGGGGTGGGGATGTGGAGGGGGGATTCCTCCTCACCCTCCCTTGTGCTTCCTTCTCACCCTCCCCTGTAGTTGTTTGGGCCAGCTTGCTGTGGGGAGGCGGTACGTGCTATTTGCTTGCATACGCGACGGATGGTTTGTCGGCGCATGATGTATATCATTCAGCAGTTTTTTGCGATTCTGATGCGAGACCAGTTCTGGAGGGGCTGCCTTTTGTTCTGACTGCCTCTCTCTCTCTCTCTCTCTCTCTCTCTCTCTCTCTCTCTCTCTCTCTCTCTCTCTCTCTCTCTCTCTCTCTCTCTCTCTCTCTCTCTCTCTCTCTCTCTGTCTCTCTCTCTCTCTGTCTCTCTCTCTGTCTCTCTCTCTCTCTCTGTCTCTCTCTCTGTCTCTCTCTCTCTCTCTATATATATATCTCACTCTCTCTCTCTCACTCTGTCTTGTATCCAACACATTGTATGATCTCCACCCGGCCCCCCTTGCAGAGCGGCTGGCCCCCCCAGAAGGAGCCCGTGTACGACGCGGACCTGGCGCTCATGCTGTGCCAGGTAGCGTGACGTGCGGCAGAAGCCACTGTATTGTGAACTTGTTTGCATGAGTGTGTGTGTGCAGGCTAGAGTGTCGTGTATGCGTGCATGCCGGGGTGTTGGCACATGAGTGAGACAGCCGCATGCATGCATGCTTTCCTCTCGAAATGAAGAAGTGGTGGTATGTGGCAAAAGCGGCCGTGTTGCAAACTCATGTTGGCATTTGCGTTCGCGCTGGAGTGCCTTCATGCCATCACAGTATTATTGTTAACTATAGTTTACAATTCTTATTGAATCCCACGAATGGCTGGTAGGAAGATCACACTTTTCTGTTTTCTTTGGCGGTGGGTGGGTGGAAGGGCCTTGTCAGGACCTGATATCCAAAAGTCATACCTGCCCCCATGATGCCATGCTGCTCTAATTGGATTTCACAGATAAAACCGTGAAGTGCTGTACACTCAGATCAATAAATTGCCTTTGCTTTTGGCCCAATTGTGTCGCCCATTCAACATTTGGTTCACTTTTTACTTTCACCTCTTTCGTACATCCTCCCCTCCCCCCTCCTGCCCCCTTCCCCTCCCTCCTCCTCCCCTCCCCTCCCCTCCCTCCCTCCCCTCCCCCCCTCCCCTCCCCTCCCCTCCCTCCCCTCCCCTCCCCTCCCTCCCCTCCCTCCCCCCTCCCCTCCCCTCCCCCCCCTCCCCTCCCCTCCCTCCCCTCCCCTCCCTCCCCTCCCCTCCCCTCCCCTCCCCCTCCCCTCCCCTCCCCTCCCTCCCTCCCCCCCTCCCCTCCCCTCCCTCCCCTCCCCTCCCCTCCCCTCCCCTCCCCTCCCTCCCCTCCCCTCCCCTCCCTCCCCTCCCCTCCTCCCTCCCCTCCTCTCCCCTCCCCTCCCCTCCCCTCCCCTCCCCTCCCCCCCTCCCCTCCCCTCCCCTCCCTCCCCTCCCCTCCCTCCCCTCCCCTCCCCTCCCCTCCCTCCCTCCCCTCCCCTCCCCCCCCTCCCCTCCCTCCCCTCCTCCCCTCCCTCCCTCTCCCCCCCTCCCCTCCCCTCCCCTCCCTCCCCTCCCCTCCCCTCCCCTCCCCTCCCCCCCTCCCCTCCCTCCCCTCCCCTCTCCCCTCCCTCCCCTCCCCTCCCCTCCCCTCCCTCCCCTCCCCTCCCTCCCCTCCCTCCCCTCCTCCCCCTCTCCCTCCCTCCCTCCCCTCCCTCCCCTCCCTCCCCCCTCCCCTCCCTCCCCTCCCCTCCCTCCCCTCCCTCCCTCCCCTCCCTCCCTCCCCTCCCTCTCCCTCCCCTCCCCTCCCTCCCTCCCCTCCCTCCCCTCCCCTCCCCTCCCCTCCCCCCCCTCCCCTCCCCTCCCCTCCCCTCCCCTCCCTCCCCTCCCTCCCCTCCCCTCCCCTCCCTCTCCCTCCCTCCCCTCCCCTCCCTCCCCTCCTCCTCCCCTCCCTCCCCCCCTCCCTCCCCTCCCCTCCCCTCCCTCCCTCCCCTCCCCCCCCTCCCCTCCCCTCCCCTCCCTCCTCCCTCTCCCTCCCTCCCCTCACCTCCCTCCCCTCCCTCCCTCCCTCCCTCCCCTCCCCTCCCCTCCTCCCTCCCCTCCCCTCCCCTCCCTCCCTCCCTCCCCTCCCCCCCTCCCCTCCCCTCCCCTCCCCTCCCCTCCCCTCCCCTCCCCTCCAAAGAGAGAATCGTTCGCGCTGGAGTGCCTTCATGCAATCACAGTATTGATTGTTAACTTATAGTTACAATATCTTATTGATATCCCACAGTGGCTGGTAGGCAAGATCACCCACTTTTCTGGTTTCTTGGGCGGTGGGTTGGGTGAGGGCCTTTTGTCAGCGGACCTGGATATCCAAAAGTCCATACCTGCCCCCATGATTGCCATTGCTGCCTATATTGGATTTCACAGAATAAAACCGTGAAGTGCTGTACACTCAGATCAATAAAGTTGCCTTTGCTTTTGGCCCAATTGTGTCGCCCATTCACATTTGGTTCATCTTTTTTGTACTTTCCACCTCTTTTCTTGTACCAATCCTCCCCCTCCCCTCCCCTCCCCCTTCCCTCCCTTCCCCTCCCCCTCGCCCTCCCCTCCCCTCCCTCCTCCCCTCCCCTCCCCACCCTCCCCTCTCCCCCTCCCCTCCCCTCCCCCTCCCTCCCCTCCCCTCTCCCCTCCCTCCCCTCTCCTCCCCCCCCTCCCCTCCCCTCCCCCCTCCCCTCCCCTCCCCTCCCCTCCCCCCCTCCCTCCCTCCCCTCCCCATTCCCTCCCCCTCCCCTCCCCTCCTCCCTCCCTCCCTCCCCTCCCCTCCCCTCCCCTCCCTCCCTCCCCTCCCCTCCCTCCCCCTCCACTCCTCCTCCCCTCCCCTCCCCTCCCCTCCCCTCCCCTCCCTCCCTCCCCTCCCTCCCCTCCCCTCCCCCTCCCTCCCCTCCCCTCCCCTCCCACTCCCCTCCCTCCCCTCCCTCCCCTCCCTCCCCCCTCCCTCTCCCTCCCCTCCCCTCCCCTGCCCTCCCCTCCCCTCCCCTCAGCCCTCCCCTCCCCCCCCTCCCTCCCTCCCCTCCCCTCCCCCTCCCTCCCTTCCCCTCCCCTCGACCCCGTCCCTCGCCCTCC
>RPFO01000692.1:202500-212500 GCA_009746045.1 Mesostigma viride | reverse complement strand
TCATGATTTCCTATTATGGCAGGGCACTACAGAGGCTGTGATTTACTACGCGAATGGAATAACTTGCACTTTCGGTTCCCCGTACCTCCTCCCAACAACATAAACCATGGCACAGCCGCCACCAGCACAACGCCAACAGCAACAACGCATGCATCAAGACAAGACCATGAACATCAATGATCATGAATATCAACGATCATGAACATCAACGACCATGACAAGATCATGACAAGACCATGACAAGACCATGAACATCAACGGCATAGATCATGACAAGACCATGAATATCGTCATCGTGATTGTATGCACCAGGACCACGACAGCTCTAGTGAGCGTGATCAACCAAGCAAAACTTTTCAGTTGTTGCATCTGTTAGTGCTCTCCTCTCCCCCAAACGCGTGCGGTGCATTCCTAATATTGACACATACATCATCATGTAGGAGTATGCAACATCCTAACAACAATGACACCCACGCCACGACCGCGACGGCCCATCCAATTGCTGCTTATGTCCATTGGAGTGAGGGGCTGCCAGAGAATACATGTTTATTACAAATGCGTGGTAGGCCCACGTCCAAGCCATTAGCCAACCTAAGAATCTGCAGTTTCTAAGCTAACTAGGCCACACAACACGGGCCGAAACATCACTTCTCCAGTCATAGGGACCTGGGCCAGTCAAGAGGACCTGGGCTTTGTAATATCCTCATGGCAGCGAGGGCGGGTGGGTGGGAGCTGCAAAGAGGACTGGTTGTTGCCCCGCCACAACCCTAAGTAGCCGCCGACTTACCTAGGTGGGGTGGCGGACGCCAGCCCACTGACCACCAGGCCAGTGGCGCCGCGCCGCCCCTGGTCCACAGGACTGCCCCCGGTCCACAAAACTGGACCCGGTCCACAGTACCGTCCCCGGTACCCCCCCCACACACACTACCGTACCCCCCCCCCTCATACTACCAAGTCAGACCTGTCTACTGCGGCCTCCCCTCCCCCTTTGAGACTTCCGCAGGTCATAGATAGAACGAGCGTGAGCTCACAAAATTCAATTGCTGCTTATGTCCATTGGAGTGAGGGGCTGCCAGAGAATACATGTTTATTACAAATGCGTGGTAGGCCCACGTCCAAGCCATTAGCCAACCTAAGAATCTGCAGTTTCTAAGCTAACTAGGCCACACAACACGGGCCGAAACATCACTTCTCCAGTCATAGGGACCTGGGCCAGTCAAGAGGACCTGGGCTTTGTAATATCCCGCACCCACTACCTGGCCACTTGGCCGCAAGCTGTCGTATGGCCCAAACTTCTCGTCGCCCCCCTTGTCCCCTGCCGCTACCAGTGCTTCCATTCAAACCAGGCGGCAATACAAGAGGGAAGCCAAAAGTATCCCCGTAGGGACCCCCCACTACGGGGGGTTTCTCACCCATGTGGGCACTGCCCTCGGCAGCCACCCCTGAAGGTTCGGCAATTCTTTGTACACCTTTCTTCACAGGCATAGCACCCCCGGCACCCCAAGGACGCAGCTGCGTCTGGGATCCGCCATCGTCCCGCCCTACCATCCTTCCCCTTCCCCGCTGTGCACCGTCAGTCCCAACAACTCGTCCCCGCTTAAATTACGCGTCAACGACCCCGCCATTCCGCCCTGGCCACCGGCCGCTGTCAACTCAATTAGCACGAGGAAATGTTAGGCTATTTAGGGTGCTGCCCTCCTTGGCGCTGGGGCTGCAGCCACCCCGCTCCGGTGCTGGCCTGGGGGCTCGGCTCCCCCTTCTTCCTGCTCGCATAGCGCCCTCATGCACTATCCACATTTATTAGCCAGGCCCAGCGCATCCGATACCCAGCGAATTTGCCTGAGGCGTAATCCCCCTCCGCCTGTAGCTGTTACCACCCAAGCACCACGATTGCCCCGCTTTAGTTGTCCGATCAAGAGTCACTCCCGCGTCTATCCAGACCCCTCCCGCGAGCTCGGGGTGGCGAGTACAACGGGCGAGCATAAATACACAATCTGGCACTGGCAGCTACCGCCCGCACTTCGAATGGCAAATTCTTGGGGTGCTGCCGACCCCCGTCGCGCAGCCGTCATAACTTTAAATAAAACAGGCCCCCGAATAATACTTCGGAGGCCGGTAGCTGTGATTTACATTCGGCACCGCCATAGCAGTACACACACGCCCCAGTATGGGCCGTCGACACAGCTGCAAAGAGGACTGGTTGTTGCCCCGCCACAACCCTAAGTAGCCGCCGACTTACCTAGGTGGGGTGGCAGACGCCAGCCCACTGACCACCAGGCCAGTGGCGCCGCGCCGCCCCCGGTCCACAGGACTGGACCCGGTCCACAAAACTGGACCCGGTCCACAGTACCGTCCCCGGTACCCCCCCCACACACACTACCGTACCCCCCCCCCTCATACTACCAAGTCAGACCTGTCTACTGCGGCCTCCCCTCCCCCTTTGAGACTTCCGCAGGTCATAGAAAGAACGAGCGTGAGCTCACAAAATCCAATTGCTGCTTATGCGTTCAACTATTCGCTACCACGTCGGCATGAAACATACCTAGACTACAGTGAAACATACCCTCATAGGATCCAAGAGACAACCCATGCAGGCCTGAATACTCTAGTACAGTGACCAGCGTATTCATGAGACAGCCGGCGCAGGCCTGGAATTAGGAAAGTGCGGACCATGGTAGCTCGAGCCTGCCGTTATCTGATCCGCGTGTGATGTGTGACGACTCCTTACTAATGCCCCTTCTCGTACATCGGTTTTGCCACTGTGATCATCACAATCCGTAAGCTACTCGCCCAAGCTTTGACTGCTCGTCCGAGGTTGTTCACTGCACCGACATGATAACACTTACACATCCCAATCATGCACTTGTTCCGTCTTCCTGCACACGCATGAAACCCCCGTGCCACAGGACCGCGACTGTTCCTCCGAGGTGGCCGAGGTGCTTCGCCACGTGGAGCGCGATGATTTGCTGCCACCGCTGCTGGTGCTGCACACGCTGTCGCGCAACAAGCGGCTGTCACTGGCCGTGGTCAAGGTGGGAGTCGCCATGTGCATGGTTTGCTGGGAGGGTTACTATGTCATGCCCTTGATTCGCTGGTACATCCCCTGCCGTGCCTTCACCAATTCCCTCTCCCTTGGTCTTGTGCTTGCCAGGGCAATGTCAGGCGCCACCTCTCTCCTGCCATCTCCTCACCTAGACTCTCCTCTCCACCCATCTCCTCCCCTAGACTTTCCACTGCGTGAAAGACACCAGGGCATAGTCTCCTGCCCACCCATCTCCTCTCCTGACCGCCCCTCCCCTCCCCTCCCCCCCTCGTCTCCCCCCACATGGATGCCAGGACTACGTCACACGCCATATCCAGCGGGAAAATGCGCTGGTGGAGGCCGACGCGGCCGACATACGAAAGTACAAGGTAACGAACTGGCTATGAAGAAGCACAAAGGAAACAAGTACTTCTAGTAGGAAGGCAAGGGGAAGAGGCCGATGCGGCCGGCATACGCAGGTACAAGGGGAGGGAGGCTGTGGCCAAATGTAAGACTTCGCAATGTAAGATAGACGAGTCTAAGATAAACAAGTGTAAGATTCAGAAGTGTAAGATAAACAAGTCCAAGATTTAGAAGTGTAAGATAACAAATTGTAAGATTCAGAAGTGTAAGATAAACAAGTCCAAGATAGACAAGTCTTAGATTCAGAAGTGTAAGATAAACAATTCCAAGATAGACGAGTCTTAGATTCAGAAGTGTAAGATAAACAAGTGTAAGGTTAAGGGGGAAGAGGCTGACATACACAAGTACTAGGTGAGGGGGATATTTGCAAGTACAAGGTGAGGGAAGCATTTGCAAGTATACAGTGACCATTACAGCAACCAAGTATAGGGCAAACAAGGATAAGTCAAATGATTCTAGGACAAGTAAGTACCATTTGAGGGGGACATTCACAAGTACAAGGTGCCCATTATCATAAACAAGTATCGGACAAACAATAAGGTAAATGCATGCATCTACCCTCGTGTGTGCCCCGCTCTGTTGTGCATATCTCATGCCCCATCACATCTCATGCCCCACCGCATATGTACTGCGCAGCAGGAGATGGTGGCGATGCCCTCATGTGCCCTGGTGTGCGTTGCTGTGCTTGCCCCTGCACTTGCCCTCGCGTACACGCGCCACAGGAGGAGACGGCGGCGATGAAAAAGGAGGTGGCGGAGATCAGCACGCAGCCGCGCATTTTCCAGCTGACCAAGTGCACCGCGTGCGTACTGTACACATGCGTTATAGTGCACCATGTGTGACCGTATGGATGCGGTACAGTGTGCCGCGTGCGCACTACTGTCACCATCTAGGGCATCGCGCAGAGAACAAGTATATACTCCTGCCATAAATAATAGCAGTACTCTATAGTAGGTATAGTAGTAGTAGTAGTATATCATGCATGCGTGTGCTTCTACGCAGTCATGTGCTTTTTATAACGTAATAATGCATGCGTGCGCTGCTTAGCAGCAAGACCACGGCCAATGTGTGTTAGCGCGCATGTGTGTGTGTGCACATGAGTGGTGAACGCGGGTGCTGGGTAGTACCACACCACAGCCCCCCCCACCCCACCCCCCACCACCATTATTACCAGCACCACCGCCGCCGCCGCCGCCGCCGCCACCACCACCACCACCAAGCTGCGAGCCGTTGCTATACCGACACCTCGACACCTCACACTCCACCAATGCAACATCTTCCTACTCCACCTCCCTTCCGTGCTTCACCCATAACCCCCCTGTTGTCAACCCCCGCCCGCCCCCTAGACCCCCCCAGCTGCACGGCGATGCAACACTGACGCCTCATGTTATCCTTAACTTGACTACCTGCGCCCCCATGTCCCCCCCCCCCCCTCCCCCCCCCCCCCCCCCCCCCCCCCCCAGCTGCACGGCGGTGCTGGACCTCCCCGCGGTCCACTTCCTGTGCATGCACTCGTACCACCAGCGCTGCCTCAACGAGAATGAGCGCGAGTGCCCGACGTGTGCGCCCGCCGCACGCACTGTCATGGAGGTGGGGCATTGTGATGGAATAGAAATAGATCAATGAGTGGAATAATAGAAGTGATGGAATAGAAATAGATCAATGAGTGGAATAATAGAAGTGATGGAATAGAAATAGATCAATGAGTGGAATAATAGAAGTGAGTGAACGCACCGATGTGCTGGATGGTGTACGGACATGCTGCATGCTTTATCTATCCTGTAGGAGATGCTACCTTCTGTAAAATATGCCTTCTTGATCTATTCAGCGAATGCAGAGCCAGGCATGACCATCAAAATAGCATCGAGGCTATTCGTGTGCTATTTGTGCTGCTGGTTGGGACACCTCGGGGCGCTCCGTCAGAGTCTAGCCACCTACCTTTGCCATTAGCATTTTCCTTGTTACCATTTTTTGCACTACTAGAGATGTTGAACTGGGTGCTATTAGAGAGGCTGGCTGTACTATAGTGGCCATGCGGTGACGCATGGTAGGATCTGGAGAGCTAACCTTGTCAAATCACCTCAGCAAGCGCGCACTGTGACACATACACTGCCCCATGATCACATTCTTGCCTTGGTACTGTGCCAATCCACTCGCCAATGGCAAGTGTTTATTTTACACAAGGTAACGAGACAAACCAGTGTGGGCTTTCCGTGCCTTGTAGTGCCAACCTGCCTGCGGATGTTTGATTTGTCAGCCACCTGGTGACTGCAGGTCAAGCGCTCTTTATTGTGGCCAGATGATGTAGCATTGTACTAGCGTTCGATTCTGTTTCCTTGTTTCCATTCCTGGCAACTGCAGATCAAATGCTCTGTGTGCTACGGCATCTTGGTCTGTACGTGTATACCAGCATCTTATTTCAAATAATAAATACTTCTATCATATATGTTTCATCTTTCTTAATTCTCCTTTCTGGCAACCGCAGATCAAGCGCAACTTGGACCAGAGCGTGGGCGACCACGACACCTTCTTCAAACATCTGCAGGTGGGTGGCGGGGTGCCCGGCTCCCCCCAGCTGGTCTCGTCATTTTCATGCAATGGCCGAAAGAATTTTGATACCCAGCACGGGCAAGTGGCAGACTTAATTGTGTAATTGATGGCATGCTTATTCGCCTACGCGCAGCATGCTCCTCACGGTGATCGACATTTAGGGACTTGGGTATGTTTTGTCCCGTATACTTTCTGTTGGGCGATTCCAGGGATATAGCAGAGGAATGTCTCTGTCTCTTTGAAGGCAGAAGAATGTCTTTGTCTCTTTGAAGGCAGAGGAATGTCTTTGTCTCTTTGAAGGCAGAGGAATGTCTTTGTCTCTTTGAAGGCAGAAGAATGTCTTTGTCTCTTTGAAGGCCGAGGAATGTCTTTGTCTCTTTGAAGGCCGAGGAATGTCTTTGTCTCTTTGAAGGCAGAGGAATGTCTTTGTCTCTTTGAAGGCAGAAGAATGTCTTTGTCTCTTTGAAGGCAGAAGAATGTCTTTGTCTCTTTGAAGGCCGAGGAATGTCTTTGTCTCTTTGAAGGCAGAGGAATGTCTTTGTCTCTTTGAAGGCCGAGGAATGTCTTTGTCTCTTTGAAGGCAGCTGCTCGCAGACTTGTGCCTTTTCCACCGCAAGCCCACCATTGCACCAAGCACATCATATATATTGGGTTTGGATGGACTCAGTCCAGCCTCAATCTCCTCTGATATGGGTAAGCAAGTAAGGACTTGCGCGCTATGCGCGGGGGTATCTCGCGGGGACAATGCCACTGGGCTCGGTGTCGCCCCTTGGGAAGGAACCCGGTAATATTCCCGGTAAATCAAATTGAATGGGATGGGTGGTCCAGGAAGAGACCAAAAAGGCAGTCAACCCGCGAGTTCACGCTTTCCTTTTTCTCCTCTCCTGGTCCTTGTCTGGTAGCTTGCCTGGTGCCTGTCCAGTAACCTAACTGGCAACTTGTCTGGTAACTCAACTGGCAGCTTGTCTGGTACCTTGTATGGTAGTTGGTCTAGTTACATTCTTGTCTGGTAACCATCTGGTCGTTGTCTGGTCGTTGTCTGCCACGGGTCTGCTGCAGAGCGCGGATGATGGTTTCTCCGTCGTGGCCGACTATTTCGGGCGCGGCGTCATCAACAAGGCACGAGGCACGAGCGCGGCTGCTTCCGCGGTTGCGAACCGTGCGGGTGCCCCAATAGCGCCGACCATGCTTCATGGCCCGGAAACGTGGTAGGGGGTGACATGCCCTATTCATTCGATTATCCATTCATTCATTTGTGTGCCTCCTTCCTCAAGCACAGGGTAGGAGCATGCTCTATGGCCCGGAAACCGGGAAATGTGGTATTCAGTGGCATGCATGATGGCCTTGAAGCCTGGTATTGGGTGGCATGCATTATGGCCAGGAAATATCGTAGAGCCAGGGTGACAGTGATATAGCAATATTCGGTGGTCAGGCTTTTTGCGCCACATGTACAACTGTGTTCACGTTTCCATGTACATGTAGTAAGTGCACAGCTCCATTTCAATTAATTAAAATTAAGTAGTTCACTAGCTTGACCGAGTCACATGGGTACCAGTATAGAAACCTTCAAACTAAACAACAAGGAGGGAGGCCGCCAAAGCTTCCCGGTCCTCACTACCTGGGGTGCCGAGCCAACAGCTAGCGCTGCGTTGTGCTTGCACACTGGCTGTGGATGGAATAAGACCATGTGGTGGCGCGACATGCGTGCATGCATGTGGCGGATGCTCTAACCTGCATGCGCCATCTTTTACTAGTATATAGCTAGTTCAAGCATGCGCATGCAGAACCGATCTCTGGCATGTGATTTGACATGCATTAGAGCGTGTCACTGCATCACGTGAGCATGCATGAATCCTCAGATCCGACGGGTGGAATAGATTACCAGAGGGGTAGAGGCTGGTGTGCTAGTATCAAGGAGACAACCAGCGCAGGCCAGAAATCAGGTGTGAACGTTTCCGTCCAGCACACAACTGTCATTTCGTCTCGCTTGCTTATCAAATTTCACATCCCACGTCCTGTACCCTGGAAAGTTTTAGTACAGATATCGGTTCGCCAGTAGCTTGTTTGACGCTTAAAATAGTCAACGCGCCGTACCGTCCTGAGGCCGCGCGATTGGCGAGACGCCCCACCTGCCCGCGAAACCCAGAACGTGTTCAGCGTTTCAGCACCCTTTCAGAACTTGTGACAGTCGATCTCCAAGGTTTGAGGATTTTCTTTGTACTACGCCGATTGGCCATCTCGCTACGGTCCTGTACGTCGTCCGCTTCCGCGCTAGGGGGCGCGTGGGACGGCCCCACCTCCGGCCTACGGCCTCGGCCAAAGACTCCCATGCAAACTCCCATTTTCATCATTAATTAATATTCATTGAGTGGCAATCCTTTCATTCCTTTGTTCACACATGAACCATCCGTCATTCCCATTATTAAATTGAAAAAAATGAAATTATAGCATGACTCCGTAGTGCCCACTATGGCTTCATGGGGGGGGGCTGCCATGCATGCGTGCGTGGGTGTGGGGGGGGGCTCGCATGCGTGCATGGGTGTGGGGGGGGGCTCGCATGCGTGCGTGGGTGTGGGGTGGGAGTGGCATGCATGCGTGGGTGTGGTGGGGGGCTGCCATGCATGCGTGGGGTTAGGGGGGGGCTGGCACGCGTGCGTGGGTTCGTGGGGTGGCTGCCATGCGTACGTGGGTGTGTGGGGTGGCTGGCATGCGTACGTGGGTGTGGGGGGTGGCTGGCATGCATAAGTGGGTTTGTGGGAGGGTTGGCATGCGTGCGTGGGTGTGGGGGTGGCTGGCATGCGTGCGTGGGTTGGTGGGGTGGCTGGCATGCATACGTGCATGTGGGGGGTCGCTGGCATGCATTCGTGGGTTTGTGGGGTAGCTGGCATGCGGGCGTGGGTGTGGGACGGGCTGGCATGCAAAGTTTATATACATACATGTGTGCTCGTATGTATATAAACTGATTCGCACATCGGACGGCTCTGCTGGCCGGCCCGGCAACAAATTGCAGAAGCCGGGGGGGGCCCAGGGACAGTCGCCATGTGACACCCAATATCTGAGGGTCAACCCAAGGGTCCCTGGCAGTTCCGGCTTTGGATCTTCCAGAAAGCGTTTTTGAGGGTCAGACGTTGCATCGCGCCGGCCTGCCACAATGCTGGGTGTCAGCCATATCCTGAAGAAGTCACCGGCAACTGCAAGAAGGTGCAGTGAACTGGCTCACTGAACTGACTAAACGCCGGAGCACTACAAATCACGTATGGAGTACTGATCGACCTAAGCACATGTATACACGGGTTCCCCGGCGCCCGCAAAATTTTAGGGCCTGACGGCGCACCGGCCCTGGGCCACAGCAAATTACCTGGCCTGGCGGCTAGCTGGGGCCGACACCTCACGATTGCTGGGGATGATCAGTTCCCCAGCAGGTCCGGCATGCATGGGCAAGTCGAATCCTAGCTAGATGAAGTCCTGTCTAGACAGACTGATTAAGTTGTACAGCGACGAGGACCACATAATATCAACGACCACATAATATGCGATATATCTTGATCAGTTCATGAGCAAGTACTTACTCATATTAGTGAGACAACTATACGACTATAACTACTTAAGTACTTGTGTGTCATGCGCATGGGCATGCCACGGAGTACTGCATAGTTATGCTAATCTTGAATTAGAAAAAATAATTACACGAAAGTTACAATTAAATATTTTCTGCATCGTGCCCCAACCATATTTAGTCAGAATATTTAGTCACTAGAGGGGGATATAATCCTCATCTGATCTGTCCTGTACTGTAAGGGCAGAGGAGGCGGTAGTGCAGCGGCTATCCTCAGCTAGGGGCAATAACCTCCACCTAGCTGCGGACTTCTACCCTGCATTCTACCAATGGGCCTCGCGGGGCCCGTGGGGAGAAAACAGGAGCATGCCACGCAGGGAGGTGCTTATCGATCACAGACGGCAGCCCATTTCTCCTTGTCTATCATGCGGGCGTACAGATAATCCCAT
>RPFO01000692.1:157500-197500 GCA_009746045.1 Mesostigma viride | reverse complement strand
TGACGTGTATTTCAGATTTCCCAGCGCTTGAGGCAAACAACTCTTGTCAATTTTATGCCATGTGTGCCGCCCGATGCGCGGCGATGACGAGCATCTTCAGTGATATTGACTGCCTGTATTGAATTTCCTGGCGCGATTGTAATCTGCGCACTCGAGCGCTGCGTGCTTCTTTATAAGGGCGGCTATGTTGGTCCAGTCGAGGTTGGGTCACGCTGCGATAAGGGATCTTACCTCTAGTTTCCCCGCGAAGAACTGCGTACAGCAAAGAAAAGGCTTGGGATAATGTACACCGCTACACTTTAGTCCAATAAGCTCAGCAAACAAGGCTCGTTTTGCGACCACAAGGCTCGGATCGCAAGCACATTCCAAGAGGCTACCCAGGGCTCGCGAAGGTGCGGGTGCAGACTGCTGTTTGCGAAAAACTGTGCCCCGAATCGCTTCGCGAAAAACTGTGCGTCCTCGCTCCCGGCGCCCTGCCCATACTCCTTGTCGGTTTAAACGATGTTTCCCGCTTGCAAATTTTCAAATGCCACGATTTTGCATGGCTGCTGCTGCAACAGCCACAATCTGCGCAGCGGGATGCCACGGCTGTGGATTATCCCTGCACGTGGTTTTCGCGTTGCTTTTTAATTATATGTTACAGTAGACTGGTGCGCAACGTCGGGGTCTTTGTAATCTCCATAGATTATGCAGATCATTAGGTGGCATAGTGACGGGGCACGTTTAGGTTTCACCAGCTCTGCTGGCGTCAGCTCCGCATGTCGGTGCGTCGCACTTGCTTCCTCCGTTGCGCAAACAGGGGTACCTGTGTGTGACAGGGTGGGTGGAGTGCCGTTAGGGATGGGGTTGGGACTGGGAGTGGGGATGGGCATTGAAAGTATCACCTCTCCTGGCCCCCCGCCCCCCGCAAATCCTTGGGGCCTTGACCCCTGGCACGCACCCCCTCCACCACGAAAGTACAGTTCTTTATGCCCCCACGAACTCCCCCTTTTCCACCAATTTCCCGGTGAACCCGCCCAATTTCAACGTTAACCTGCCTATCATGCTTCCAACCCAGTAATCAACGTTCCACCATCCATTAACGATCCTGCGTTTGTGTTGACCCATGTGCGGACGCTTCTAGCCGCTCCTAATCTCTACAACCGGACATGCTTGTCACCTGGACCCTCTGCCAGCCGGCTCTCGCGCGCTCTTCCCTGTTAGTTTTGCCTCACCCTCCACCAGTTAGTTGTGCCTCACCCTCCACCCGTTACTTGTGCCTCACCCTCCACCAGGCCTAACTCCTCCACGGCTATCAAGCCACCCTTACGGCCCTATTCTCTCATCGCATGCTCTTCACACCCTCCTCCTCCTCGTTCACCGGCTTCTGAGCTTCACTGGTTCTTCGCACGCCAGCCCTCTCTCCTCGCTCACCGCCTCCTCACCCGTCTCGGCCACCCAATTCGTCCTCGCTCACCCCCCCCTCTCCACTTGATTGTCGCAGCACGCGACGCCACCAGTCCACCCCACCCACCATCATCCGCCCGCCATCAGCATGGCCTCCAAGTGGGACATCGACGTGATCGCCGCCCTCTACGCCGCTGCCGTGTTCGCCTCCGGCATCACCGTGGGAGGTCTCCGCGAGCTACTTCTGTCCCCCACGTTCGGGCCCCGCGCTGGCCACCTGACCGGCTTTGCCCTCACCGCCTTTGTGACCCTTCTCCTCGCACGCAACTTCGTCGTCCCCCGCGTAGCCGGTACGCTAAAAGTAGACAAGGACGGGGGGGGCCGCGTTAGCACTACTATGTCCGGGGGCGGGTTACTCTCGTCCGCATCCCCCATGGTCCGCGTGGGCCTCGAGGGCTGCCTCGTGATGCTATTAATAGAAGGGGGTCTCGCCCTCGCCCTGTTGCGTACGCCAAGCGACAAGTTCCTGGACCGCTTCAACGTGTACAAGGGCGCGCTTATCCCATGGGGTTTCCTCCTCACGGCGCTCGCCCCGCTTTGGATGGCCAAGGCCTCGGGGGAGCCGACATCCGCCACGCCCGTGGTGATCAAGCGAGAGGTCACGTCCGCCACGCCCGTTATCAAGAGGGAGGGCGTGCCCATCAAGCGCGACATCACAGCGGTGGCCGCGCCCGCGTCGGCAGGTCCGGAGCCAGCCGACGTCACCGCGGGGGCCATGAGCACCAAGTCGGACTAGACACGGCGCGGCGACGGCCGGTGTGCCAGCGACCCGGGCGCGCGCTTTGTGCCTGCCACCGGGCATGTAGCAGAATGTTCACAACCGGGCCCCTTTCGGGGGCGTCAATATGTATCTGTATATTTGCTGCTAGTATTTTATTTAGTAATGGATCTGTAGCCTTGATCTGTCACGGGGCTGCGGGTAAAAAGGCCTGGCTTCGAGATGTGAGAAGACCTGCTGGTCATGCATGCCAGGATATTGGGGTAATGCTCCGGGACTCCCCAACGGGAGCACGACTTTAATTAATTAATCAATTAATTAATGCCAGGATATTAATGTTCAGTGGGTGCGGAGGGCCTGCCTGTGCAAAGCCTACGGAAAAGTTAAGTCATCACAAGCCGGCCCTGGCAGGCGCCCCCTGCCACCCCAGCAACCCCAGTCTAGGGATATATAGCAGTAGTGTATAGATCAGTCAGGCTTAGCTTAGCACCTGGCACACGCCTACGCGCATGTGCGCCCATAATTAAATTAAAATTAAATTAAAGTATAACATGCCTCCGTTGGGAGATCATGTAGCACATATTCCTTGCTGGATGGGTGGAGGTGGAAGAAGCCGCGTAATCGAACTAACCTAACTCTAAGCTATCATAGTCTAGAAAATCCTAACTACACTACTCAGCAAAACGCCCCTTCCTCTTGAGGGGGGCTGGCTTGCCCACAGGGGCTGGCGTGGGAGCCTGGACAATCTTCTGCCACCTCTTCTTGTTCTGCATAGTTAATTAATTAATTCTTGTTCTGCATGGCAGTCCTAAGAAGGGAGAGGGAGTGGATGCGGTGTTCAAACTGAGCTGGGACCACTAGGTCGGCCAGCAACATCTGGCAACAAGCTCCTCTACCCAGTAGCTATGCTCCGACAGGTCCTGAACATAGGGTTTTCCAAGCGCCCGTCATTAGAGTCTTTGGATTAGGCAGCGTATGATAGCCTTTGTAGGACATCTTGCTCGCACCAACCAGGTCGACACCGCCCTTGGTCTGGCAGGCCCCCAGCAGCTTGGCCAGCCAGGGCGGCATATTCTGACCTGGCCTGGCCCCAAGGGCATTCCCAAGAGGGTAGGGAAACATGTCACCGGATTCTCCCGATTTCTGGCCTGCGCTGGTTGTCTCTTTGATGTCACGAACTACATCCAGATGTTGCTGGACGACCTAGTGGTCCCAGCCCAGTTTGAACACCGCATCCACTCTCTCTGAGCCCTTCTTTGGACAGCCATGCAGAACAAGACGCGGTGGCAGAAGATTGTCAAGGCTCACACACCAGCCCCTGTGGGCAAGCCCCCTCCCCCCAAGCAGAGGAGGCGTTTAATGATCGATGAGTAGCGTAGTTAGGATTTTTCTAGACTAGATAGCTTAGAGTTAGGTTAGTTCAATTACGCGGCTCCTTCCACCCCACCCATCCATCAAGGAATATGTGCTACATGATCTCCCAACGGAGGCATGTTATAATTGAATATTAATTTAATTTATGGTCGCCATCTGCTAGCAATGTGCGTACGTTGAAAGTTGTGCACAAGGGCCAAGGATGCCTGCTGGCCCAACAGGGGAGAACGGCGACGGGTGATGGGGGTGGATATGCAGCGGAAGATGGGGGTGGGGATGGAACGGAGGGAAGGGAAACGGAAGGAGTAGTGGTTTTCATCGCATGGATTTTGTCCTGCATGCAGGCGTAGGATGCGAGCCTGCCGCCTGCTCGG
The DNA here is from genome assembly GCA_009746045.1 of Mesostigma viride. Lineage (NCBI taxonomy): Eukaryota > Viridiplantae > Streptophyta > Mesostigmatophyceae > Mesostigmatales > Mesostigmataceae > Mesostigma > Mesostigma viride. The sequence continues at coordinate 193,588 of RPFO01000692.1, read as the reverse complement.
GGTATTCAGGGGGGGGGGCTGATTGCGCAACGCCGTCGGAGGCGTAGGTAATCTAGCAAGCGTTGTGTTTTACAAATCTGACAGTTGACAGATGTCGTTCTAGCCCGAAATACCGGCACCACCATGTCTATCACCCGACTAGGTCGAGGCATGAGGGTGGAGCGGGGGGCCGACTGTTTAGAGGCTGTCCCCGAAGCCTGGTAGCAGCGAGCCGACGAGGAAGGTTGTCTACCTACTGGCACCACCAAAGGCAGCACCCTTCTTGCTAGACACCTCACGAGACTCTGCGTCCGGGGTGTTAAGCTGAACACCGTTAAAGAATGCTCCAAAGGAGCCATCCTGAAGGAGACGCGCGCTTACCCGGTGTCTGTTGCGCCCTCACCGCCTGGACGCCGGGGCTGTTCCACACCGCGCTCCTCGCCTTCAATGGTGCCGGCGTGTAGTCCTCATCGAGGCTAGCTGTAGTCGGTGGTCATGAGCAGGCGACGTGCTCCCAGCAAGAGGCGTTTATCGTGCATGGAGGCCATGGTGACGACGACCAAGCCCATAGGGCCAGGCAGCCGAATGGCTGGTTCAATGACAACACGGTTCCTGAGCTGCATCACACCCAGGAACGCAGGGCCACACAGCTCCTCGGCACGTGTGCTGGCTGTCTCATTTCATGCATGCTCGCCTGTCTGGAAGTTATTGCGCCCATAATGCCCCCCCCCATGGATGATTTATATAAGCCTTAAGAATATAGCCACACACTGCCTATAATGGGACTCCCCATGTGGATGATGCATTTTAAGAATTTAGCCAAGCTCTGCCTATGCAGAGAGTCACTCTCTGCTGAGAAGCCATGCACCCTAGCCATTGTATAGCCATGATGATCTTCCCCCCTATGTCCCGCCCTAGTAGGTGCTGGAATACATAGCGGTGTGCAGGTGCACTTTGTGCACCCAGAGCAGGTGTAGTTTACACCCTACCCTTGCAGGAAGTAGCCAAGAGTCATATGCCCCTTCTCAGGGATATGTGCTTCATGTACTCCCAACGGAGTTATGTTACAATTTAATTTAATTTGATTTTAATAGAACTCCGTGGCATGCCCATGCGCATGACACGCAAGTACTTACTTGCTTATGCTGTTAGTTCAACGCTGGCTTAAGAATGCAAGCCCTCCCTTTATTCGTACCCCTACATGTCTCAGCGATGACCAAGTGCCATCCCAATCACTATAATCCATGCTATACAAACTAGGTACAGCTGTCAATTGCAACTGTCCATTCCTACAAGCTACAAGCCACGACATGATGATGAAGCAAAGAGCCGGGCAAAGCTGTACTGTCCAACTGCAGCCCGCAATTACCCGTAAAAGCCTTTTGGACTGGCCACAAAGTGGGGAGTTGTCACAAGGATGGCCAGCGAGGCTTTCCTGCGGTGTGCACGCTCTGTATATGTGCACTAGTCCAGAAGAAGTGCACACACACTTGGGGATGGAGGTCGTACAGCGTGGTGAGGCAACCGCGGAGCCGCAGCACCACTCACTTCCAAAACCCATGCGCTTGGGTCGGAATACGGAGCAAAGTTGTCTCACTGGATATCGGCTTGGTAGGCACCCACTTCTCGCTTGGCGCACCACAGCAAGCATGGCGGCTGACCACCTTCATACGCTGCCCGTCATCGCCCCGCTCCACTCTTGTCCCTCCTCCTACACCTCATACACTCACACCCTTACTCACGCTCTTCCCCCCTCAAGCCCCTTCTCCCTGGCCTTCAAGGCCACTCTCTCCGAAACTCACGCCCGCTCCTCCCCCTCCTCGGCGCCCGCCCTGCGTGCCACCTCCTCCTCCTCCTCCGATACAATCCCCGTAGGCAGGTGCCCTGGCACGCCTGGCTCCGCCATCTCCCCCACGCCCGCCACCTCCCCATTATTATTAACATTAATATTATGAATATGCTGGTCCACGGGCCGTGCTGGCACGACCCCCACGCCAGCCATCCTCCCTGCCGCATGATGCCCGCCCCCCCCCCCCCCCCCCCCCGCCCCCCCTATGCCGTGCATGCCTCACAGGGATCTCGATCGCGACCACTCGGTCCACGTCCCCTTCGTCATCATCCCCGGCCGCCCCCCGGCCAACCTCCAGCGGTTTCTCCTCCGTAGCACACACACCCTCTCCTTGCGGGGGGCCCCCGTCACCGAACCCAGCAGGGGGGGATACCTCCAGCAGGGATGTCGGGTGGCCACCGTGGCTGGGACCCGCCTCGTGGGCACCGGAGTCGGCCTCGTGGTCCAGTGAGGAGGATCCTCTGGGCTTGCGGCGGCCGCTGTGGGCGTCATCCACGAGGGCGCCGTCGGGGGACGGGGGGCAGCACTGCTCATAGAGGTACTGGGTGAGGTCGTCGGCGAGTATCGGGTCACCTGCAAACATCTCCGTGACCTGGGGGGGGAGAGAAGAGAGGAGGTGAAGCCATGGTGATACGTAGAGCACCCGCATGGGGTTTGGCGCGGTGTGGTGTGGCGTGGTAGCAAGACAAAAAAGTATTAGCGAGAATGCCGGCAAGGCAACCACGTTTAGACCTGGCTAGGCAAGAGAATAGCAACATTGGCATTATATCTTTTCAAAGTGACCCCAACGGTCAAGGTCACCTTCAAAGCATTGCAGATCGAGCGTCAGGTCCAGGCTGGCCCACAGGCCCCCCACCTGCTTCTATAACAGCAGCCCAGGGAACATAAACAGTAGCACAAAAACGAGATGACCATGATTAGCTACCACACGGCTGCAGAGGAGCGAGGGGGAGACCCTACTACATGTAGGCAGCCCATGGAAGGCGAACATGATCGGAAGCCGATTAACCCCGGTTTAGGGTCCCCAAAGGGGTCCCCATTTAAGGAGTGTTGCATTGAGAAGCCAAAGGTGCCCCCGCCTGCCCCCGCGCGTGCGTGACGCTAGTCTTGTCCCCATCGACGATTGTAGTATTGAATGAATACTAGTGCTACAATAGCATGTATAGTATGGAGTATCTAATACTATCAAGGAGACAATAGACTACAGTGTTCTAATATAGTATTGGATGTAAGCAGCACAGGGAAGGTGCCCCCACCTGCTCCAGCGCTTGTGTGACACTGATGTGGTCGCGTCGGAAGTCCTGCAGCACCTGCAGGAACGCGTCGTACTGCTGCTGACCGCTGACTCCGGCACTCTCGGCGTCCGCGCCGTTGGCCTTGTCGTCCCTGCCGGCCCCCGGCTGGGCGTCTGGGCAGCTGTCCGCACACAGGAAAGCCTGTAGGAAGAAAGGATGCCGGAAAGTAAGGATCTCAAAAGGGAAGGGGGTAAGAGAGGAGGAAAACAGGAAAGAAATGATATTAAAAGAGACAGGTTGTGGAAAGTAGGAATACCGGAAAGAAATGATATTAAAGGATAAGGGCTTCGGAAAGGAAGGATGCAAGGAAGAACAGATTTCAGTCGGGAAAGAACAAAGGATAAAAAGGAAATTCTCAGCATGCCATGAAGCCAACGACAAGACAGACGCATAGGTGCCATTGAGTCGTCCGCTGGAGCGTCTGATGCCACCGCATCAGTCCATTAAGTAAAAAATGTAGCGTGCCCATAGATGGCAGCCCGTACGTGGCCCACATCGCCGCACACGTGAACAGGAGCTTTGATTGTGTCCCATCCAGGGTGCAGGCCAATGGAGCACATTCCTTGAAAACGAATACCCACAATCCCCATGCCCACATGTGATCACCCACGCGATGCAAAACTGTGGCCTGTTGGGTTTCCAATCCCAGCCCCCTTCCTTTCAAGGGGGTTGCCTTGCAAAGCCATAATGAACGCACCCTGGTTCGCCCAACTTTGTCAAATCGTCACAGTGGTCAAACCACTTGTTCGACGGAACCGTTCACTTGGCCAAAAACAGAAAACTTTCTCACCTTGGAGCACTTTAGCCGCATCACCGGGTCGTCGCGGCACCTCTCCCCCTGACCTTGCTCCCACCCTCACGGCTCTCCCCTCGATCGAACCCATGGCTTCATCAAACCAAGCATGGAAGCTCACCCAGTACACTCACTCACCTTGGTGTGCTGGAGCCGCGTCATCGCGGTGTCAGTCCCAGCCCCCTCTACCGCACCATACCACTATCCCACGATACTACTATAGCACTACACTAGCTCAACTTGGCGCGCTGGAGCAGCCGCGTCGTCGCGGCATCTAGCCCCCCTGCCAACTACTAAAACAAAAACACTGTACCATTATCCACTGCACTACCGTACCACTGTACCGCTATGCTCCTTTAGTACTGCACTTCCTAACCTTGGCGCGCTTGAGCAGGGTCATGGCAGCGTCCATCTCGTCCGGCTCGCGCAGGTTGCACCCCGATGAGAGGAAGGCGTTGAACCCCAGCAGCAGGTCCGGGTGTCCCGCCAGCACCTCCTTCACGCGCATCACAAATCCGATGCGGTCAATCCTGGCAGTTGGCGCCACGGAGGAGATGGGTCATGAGGGTGTGATGACCAGGGAGGGGTGTCAAAAGGCAGCGATGCCCAAGGGGGGCCGAGGAGTCAGGTAGACACAACAACCACCCCATCTGTCAAATTGAACCCACCTGTGACACAAGTCCTTCACCGCGTCCACAAACATACCTTGACAAACGCGGATAAGACAAGAGCAGGCTCGAGCTACCATGGTCCGGATTCTCCAGTTTTCTGGCCTGCATTGGTTGTCTCATTGACACCTTGTCGGCACTCTCACCTCAAGTGCCCTCAACCACCCCTACCTATTGCACTTGACGCCCACCGGTCACACTTGGAGGTCCTTGACCACGTCCACAAAGCTACCTTGTCGGCACTCTCACCTCAAGTGCCCACCTCCCCTATCAACTGCCCTTAACACGCACCTGTCGCACTTGAAATCTTTGATTGCGTCCACAAATATCTCGTACACGTGCTCCGGGCTGCCCGCAAAGCGCGTCTTCACCATCTTCATGTAGGCCAGCGCGTCCTCCCGCGTCGCTCGCTTCTTGCTCGCCGCCGTGCTGCGACCGTGATGGGAACATTTTCAGTATTATTGTTTGAAATTATATTGTACCACGGCCGTTGAAATAAGATGAGACGGGAACTAGAAGCCATGTTTAGAGCTAGACATCGAATTCGAATTGGTAGTTTCACATCATGTTCAAAGAATTCCTCTGCATCCAAACGTCAAGGCTCAATAGCCTTGAAACCTGCTTAAACAAGGAAGCACTACCACACAGGCCGCAAACTCGATCCATTCATGCGAACGTGTGTGTATGTGTGTGTGTGTGTGTGTGTTGGGTGGCTTGGAAAAAACATCGCGAGAGAATCGTGAACACGAGCAGAAATGGTACAGGAGCACCGGCGTAGATTGGACCGAGTGACCTGCAGCAAGCATCTCCGTGGCTCTACAGTGCACTGATGCCGATTCACAGATACGAGGAGCCAATGATAGCAGCTACCACAGGGGGAAGTCCACACAGTTGACAAATTAGTCACTATACATGATCAGGGCATCAGCATGGCACGGCGAAGAATGTCATGAAGGACTTGAATTGGCTGGCAGCATAGTCATCATAAAAAAAACAAGGATTATGCTTCGTAAATGCTGCATGGACAGATGTGCCTGGGCTTGATCACACAGGGTGACACACACAGAGTGCTTAGTCGCACATGCATGGTCAACATTAGGAAAAACTAATGAAATCGGGCCAAAAAATTTTGGATTTCAAAAATCAGGCAGCACATGTCTACATGAGAGCAGGTCCTTGCAGCCCCTCAAAAATGGAGGTAACACGACAAAAGCCCTGTGCACACTTAACTAAAATTCGAAATAAATCATCGGGGCTGTATTTAGTTCAGATTTATCAACACTTTCTTGTATGAGTTGCTACTGCTACTTCCAATGAACGTCCAGCACATGCTTTCAGAAATATCAAGAGTTTGCCGTGCAACAAACCTTCTAGATTCCAGCGTGAAATCCTCCAAAGTCAATATCGAATTCCTGGTGTTGAGGCTTACTTGGGCTGTCTTGCTGCTCTGCCCTTCATATACTGTAGGCCAACTAGAAGCTGTGGTAAGTATCGAAATCGCACAGCAGCCTTCCATCTGCAATCCATGTCAGACCCATCTTCCAGGCATCCGTGCGCACAACATGTAGCCTCACCTTCCAGTGCTTCCTCTTGCTAGCTTTAGCGGGCGCTGAGAGTCCACGGTTGCCTTCTGTTTTCCCCGGCCCGGTTCCTCCCTAGCCCGCTTCATCTCCACGCTTCCAGTTTCTAAGAAATCGCCGAAACTTGAATGCTCATACGTCCAAGGAGCACAGGTTTTGTCGCGTAATATGAAACCCCGATAATGCGTTCAAAAATCTGAAATATAATCGTCAGGTGCCCCATACTAACGTTGATTTCATTCGAAAACTTGTAATGGATGCAAAAGGTTATCCATTCCTGTCCACGTCGGCAGGAAGTGGATAAAGAGTAGATACGGGCAGCCGACAAAAGGCAAGACGACTAGGGCACCCCGCGATAGTTATGAAGCTTCAAGCTTTGGGATGCAGCGAAGAAACACGCCCCGAAAGGTAGAAATAAAAGACGACAGCCATAACCGCGGTGTGACGTTGACCACGCACAACTGCTGCAGCATGCACACTGAAAGGATTCCGCTTCACTGATCTCTGAGATACTCTTTCTACAGCTGTTGTTGTTGCTGTTGTTGTGATGATTCCCACGCCGCACATGGGCAGCAGAGATCTACAGTCTGTCAGTCAGTCAGTTGGATCCCTCATAACCAGACAGAGTTTGTGGTTTGTACAGCGGCCGATGTACTACTACTCTCTGCTGCCCATTTGCGGCGTGGGATACAACTAACTGACTTGCCCTGGACTTGCTGTTGTTATTGCCCACTACCTAACTTAGAAGATTTAAGTATCTGTCAGCGGTATTCCGGATCCTATCAAATAGCAACGAACCACGAGTATTCGTTGTTACAACACGGCAGAATCCTAACTTTCTCCATGCCTTGAAGTCAATCAGTGACTGGACTGAGGATTCGCTGATACTCATTTCCCCTCTCACCTCTTTGGTCCATAATTGGCTAATAAACTATACCCATTTCCCCGAATCAGTGACTGGACATTAGACGGCAGAATCCTAACTTTCTCCATGCCTTGAAGTCAATCAGTGACTGGACTGAGGATTCGCTGATACTCATTTCCCCTCTCACCTCTTTGGTCCATAATTGGCTAATAAAATATACCCATTTCCCCGAAAAAAAAATCAGTGACTGGACTGAGGACTCACTACTGGGAGTGACCGATGAGTGATGACTAATAAAATGCCTAGGCCGGCTCGGCGTCCATCGAATTATCTGGCGGAGCCAATTTTCGGAAGAACCGTTAGGTTCGCCAGAATTGGCGAAGCTTATAAGGCCGTACACGTGAGAAAACATAGGAATAGGGGATGAAAATCCGACAATCCATCCACCGAATTTGTCCCGAATTTGCAACCATAAGGGTGAGGTTCTTCCGAAAATTGGCTCCGCCGTAGAGTTTCAACGGGCAAGTTGCAAACACGCACGTTACTTGATACGGTGTCTGGTTGGCTAACGAGTTGAGTATACCACTAATACCAGGTCCTAGTTTTATGGGATATGTACCATGCTAAATTTATTACGTTGCTCCTGCGTTGCTAGCAAATTCCTGCGGCGGCGACGGCGACGGCAAGGCTGACGGCTTCTGTGTCGAAATTCTCAACAAACCGAACGGGAATTTCTCGGTATAATTTCCCCTTTACATTTCCCCTCTACTATTTCGGGTTGATTTCAGTGGGTGAAAATGGTTTCTAGAGGCAAAAGCTTGAAGCGTAAGCAGAAGTTCAAGGAAAAGCTTCAAGGTGGGCCTGGGAAACTGCCCAGGGCTGCGAGCGAGAAGGAAGAAAACGCTATACCGTCAAAATTACGGGCAATTATGGAGGCGAAGAAGCTGGTTACAGGTGGGTTATATATTCTACCCCTGTTATTACTTGATGACCAGTTACAGACGAGGCTCTTGTAATGGCCCTTCCAAATATTGTCCCAAGTAAAAGCCAAGAGCTCCCCACAAAGGCTTTTACGTGATACGATTGATATTGGTTGCCATTTGCGCTTGTGCGTACAATAATCGCATTCCGGCCTTCAACTGCAGATGGACCTACCAAACGGCGGGGATCGTCAAAGCAAAGTAGTGAGGACAAGGGAGGGACAAAAACACCTGACGGGGCGACGAAGGCGGCGGAGAAGAAGGGAGCGGCCCCCGCAGATACAAGTGACGACAAGCTTAAGCCAAAGACAATTGGACCGCAGGCTGGGCGTAAGCCGCCCTCGTCAGCGCCAGCTCCTTCCACGAGCCACAAGCTTGGGCAAAAAGAGTACGTGGCGTGGGCTGGGAGGGCTGCGAGTCCTCTGATTGTCATAGAAGATGGATTCCCTGCGCGCCGATTCTAGCGTATGTCATCGCCTGTCCGGTTTCGGCAAGAAAGCCTAATTAACTTACTTTCTAGCTGAGCTTGTTGTGTAGCGCGCAACGTCGTGGTCACTGGTCAGGGCTGAGCTTGTTGTGCAGCATGCAACGTCGTGGTCACTGGTCAGGGCTTTGTGATACGTCGCGTGGTATTAGACCGCAACGTTGAAATCTTGTGAGTGCCTGGAGCATTCTCTAAAGCCCCCTGCCCCAGCGAACAACATGGAATTGAGTCTATTGCACGGGTCTCGCTTGTAGCGCACTAGCCTGGCCGAATTTATTAAGTTTATTCCATGTCTAGCTCTTCCACCTCGCCATGCCCCCCCCCCCCCCCCCCCTGACCCCCCCCAGGTTCCTGCGTGAAAAGAAGAAGCGCAAGCAGGAGCAGGCGGCGACACGTTCGGCCGACGACGCGGCGCTGTACCGCCGTGACCATGTTGCGTTCGGGGACGTCGCGATGGCGCCGCCCACCATCCATGGGGGGCCTCGCCTGCCCAAGAAGGCAGTGAGTTGTTGATAGATACTCGATTTGAGCATGTGTGTAGGCATCAGCATATTCTATAGATCTAAGCATGCATATCATTCATTTGAGGCTTGTCTCGGTTGGGGCACCATGGAGCGGGGAGTCGTTGATACGTGGACTGCATGTCGGGGGTTATCCTCGTCAGGCCACGCGCGCCTTTGAGCGTGACGAAGGAGCGCGTCGTTGACGCGTAGAGTTTCATGCGAGGCTTGTCATGTCTTTCACTACAAGGCATTCTTTTTGCGTCACTTTGTGCTCATGTTTGAGCGTGGTGAAGCAATCGATTGTGAACCCACTCACCCACATGGGTTGTCAGGGCCCCTGCTGGTGGGGGCTACCCCGCCTGTTTGCACCCTGCGGATGCGATGAAGGGTCTTGTCAGCGTCCCCTGCATTCCCTGCGGAGTACTTGCCGGCCTTGTTTGTTTTGTGTGAGCTTGCCTTGTTTCTCTACCGCTTCGGTGCACACGGGTTGGTTTGTGACCATTTGGGCCTGCGTGTTAGTCTGGTCTGGAGTCATTGTTAAGAGGCACATGTCTTGATTTATAAACAGTTACCTGATGAGCGACCCGTTGATCCGTACAGCTGGGAGGAGGGTGGTGAGCAAGCACGCGTGGGTTTATCAGGGAAGACGGCTGAATGGTAAAGGCCATGCAGCAATAGCCCGTTTTGTAGGAAGGATCCAGGCCCATCAGCAGGTACAGAGCTATGCCCCCCGCACATAGGCATCCTCCTCCCCCGCGTTTCCTGCCAATCACCCAACGCAGCAGGTGATCCCATCCCTTGCTGTTATTATGCTCGTACAACACCGCTATTATCAAGGAGACAACCGCTATTATGCCCCCCTCCAGCTTCGCAAGGCAAGCCTTTTGGGGTTGGTTTCCGATCGCATTGGTATGTCCCGCTGGTTGTCTCATTGGTATTGCCTACCTTCCGCTGGCAGCTGCTCTCGTCACGGCACCATTGGCTGTTGCCAAGATCTTGCGGTCGCCAGTCACGCAAATAACTTGTTACAGCAAGCTGCTCGGCTCGGACCCCCCTCCTTTCATGCCCACCCACCCACCCACCCACCCACCCACCCACCCACCCACCCACCCACCCACCCACCCACCCACCCACCCACCCACCCACCCACCCCCACCCACCCACCCACCCACCCACCCACCCACCCACCCACCCACCCACTTAGAAATAAAATTCCCTCCTTTGCGTGCTAAAAGTACTCGTCGCTGGTTGCATCACTAGGTCGCTGGTTGCACCCATCCTACTGGATTGCACATGTATTGAGGTTCTCATCGGTGTGGTGTGTTGCAGTTGTGCACGTAGCTTTCGTTCATCATTTGCATACAGGTCAGGGCGTCCACTCTCATTGTGACTATCTGCTTGTCTAGCATGTCATCTGACTGGTCAACGAATGAAATAGTAAGTGAATGTCTTTTTATTGACACCGTTGTCATATGCACTGGCATGCCACCTTCTTCCCTGATTTCAGAAAACGGAGGGTGGGGCTGGGGCAGAGGCCAGCGACAAGCCAGCTGGCGCACGCCACTGGCCAGCACGTCTTCAGGATGCCTTGTCATCGGAACGCCTGCGGCAGAAAGTGGTGGATGAATACCGAGAACGCCGAAAATGGGCTGACCGGCCGGGGGGCGCCAAGTTCCCAGCCCAAGCAGCACTCCCGGAATAGCCACCGGGCAATCTTCTTGTTGATAACATCGGATGGCTCAGCACCTTTTCAGGCCTGCTGGCATTTTTGTCATGGACTAGTTCCAGTTTCCATTTAAATTGTCATGGACTAGTTCCAGTCAACCACATGTCATGCTGCCGCAGGGGCACCAAGCAGGTAATCGTTTTACAAGAACAGAACATTACTTAATCATGTGAGATCGATCGACAACCAGCACTTTGTAAGTACCGTTGTCTCGAAACCAGCTACTGTGTGACAGCCTACCCGGCCTGACCTGTGTAACCTGGTCTGCACCACCCTAATCAGATACGAAAGGCTATTAATTAATTAATTAAACTCGTGCTCCCGATGGGGAGTCACGGAGCATTAACCCTGATGGATGGATGGATGGGTACACGCAATCCTACCGGTCTAAGCTATCTACAAAAACGATCCTACTCTATATCTATCAAACAATATCTATCCATGAAACAATTAATTAATTAATTAATTAGGAACATAACTCCGTTGGGAGTATATGTAGCACATAGCCCAGAGAAGGGGCATATGGCCTATCATACATTCTAAGCTACTTCCTGCAAGGGTGGGAATGTAAAGGACCCTTGCTCTCTAGAGGTGCACCAGGGCACTTGCATCCCCATGATCTTCAAGCTATGACCAGCGAAGGGGGAGCCTGTCATGGGGGGGAAGATCAGCATTTAAAAAATTAAATTAAATTATAACATGCCTCCGTGGGAGGTCATGTAGCACATAATAATTCCATGATGGATGGATGGGGTGGGGGAAGCCGCGTGATCGAACTATCCTAACGCTAAGCTATCGAGTCTAGAAAATCTTCACTACACGACTCATCAAAACGCCTCCTCCGCTTGGGGAAGATCAGCATAGCTATATACAAAAAGCTAGGGCATGGCGTCTCATACGTAGTATGTAGCCGATCTAGATAGATTAGACCGGTAGGACTGTTTGCACCCATCCATCCATCCATCCATCCATCCATCGGGGTTAATGCTCCGTGACTCCCCAACGGGAGCACGAGTCTAATTAATTAATTAATTAATTAATGCTCCGTGACTCCCCAACGGGAGCGCGAGTCTAATTAATTAATTAATTAATTAATGGCGTCTCAGCAGAGAGTTACTCCCTGCATGGGCACAACATAACTAAATAAAGCTAGGCATCATCTGGAGGGTGGCTCATCATGGGCACACATGTACATGATTAAATAAAGCACGTGGCTTAGCTGGGATAGTGCCTCTAGGAGGCGTACATGTACAGCACAGGAGGCGATGCCATGGTAACCGGAGACGTCCGTCCTATAGTCAGCAAAATTGGTGCGAGAGGTCCCCAGTTCGATTCCGGTCGGATTCATTTGCAGATCGCGTTTTCCGCGTTTTCCGCGGCCCGGCACTGAACGCAAAGGTTTTCACCTTTGCGGAGTGCCTGATCAGAATGTACATGGCCACGGTCTATCTATTCTACACTACTACTGCTGTATTCCCCTAAGCTGGGGCGTCTGGAGTCGCTGGGGCCGCGGGGGTCGCCTGCCAGGGCTTGTGGCCGCCCCCTTCCTATGAAACAATCCTACTCTATATCTACTCTCATCTCCCGCTGCCTTCGCGTCTGTCCTCTCAGACAACTACCCTAGTCCCTCCACGGCGTTGGATCGCCATGCGTCTAGGCATAGTTGTCTCACTTCATGAAAGGCTATGGCCTGTTGTAAGTGAGACAAATATTCTGATCAGACACTCCGCAAAGGTGAAAACCGGTTTGCGTTCAGTGCCGGGCCGCGGAAAACGCGGAAAAACGCGATCTGCGAATGAATCCGACCGTGAGACAAATATTCACAACGGTATTGAATTGAATTGAATTGTAACATAACTCCGTTGGGAGTATATGTAGCACATAGCCCTTGAGAGGGGGCATATGGCCTATCATACATCCTAAGCTACTTCCTGCAAGGGTGGGGATGTAAAGGACCCTTGCTCTAGGTGCACCAGGGCACGTGCATCCCCATGATCTTCAAGCTATGCCCAGCGAAGGGGGAGCCTGTCATGGGGGGGAAGATCAGCATAGCTATACAAAAAGCTAGGGCATGGCGTCTCAGCAGAGAGTTACTCCCTGCATGGGCACAACATAACTAAATAAAGCTAGGCATCATCTGGAGTGTGGCTCATCATAGGCACACATGTACATGATTAAATAAAGCGCGTGGCTTAGCTGGGATAGGGCCTCTAGGAGGCGTACATGTACATGGCCACGGTCTATCTAATCTACACTACTGCTGTATTCCCCTAAGCTGGGGCGCCTGGAGTCGCTGGGGCCGCGGGGGTCGCCTGCCAGGGCTTGTGGCCGACGTAGATGGCCGCCCCCTTCCAGTACACCGGCTGCCCCGCCTTGGTCTGCCGGAGCTGGAGGTAGGTCGGCCATAGCTCCCGTCGCCGTTGTTGCTGCGCCAGGGTCAGGTCGTCATCAAGGGTGAAGAGAGTCTTCTCGAGCCGCTTGCGGCGTCTGAGAAAAGAAATCTTGTCCGCCCATAGTCCGCTGACCCATTTTTGGCACTTTCATACCCCTGAAAATGAAAAAAATCATAACTCACAGGCCACAACTCCAAATACCCCCAACCAAGATGCTAGGAGTATCTACACTTCAAGGGCTTTCAGAATATGCAATAATACCATGGCTTTATCAAAGCATTTGGATGATAGCTCTAGTCAAAGTTGGCCAAAAGACGATCTTTTTTCCCCAAGGAAAAGTTAACCCCCCACTTTTTTCCCAGGGAGGGTAGGGAACCTCAATACCAACATAGGACAACTTAGTTGGATAGTCCAATGGGGGTTTCCTTGGGTCAGACCACCCGGATAACCCATTACCTCTATATAACGTGCTCATATATGTGTGTGGGTTACGCGCGTGTAAACAGCTATCTATGACATGCAACACAATAATGCATTATAAAAAGCTATAAAATGCTGCCAAAAGTGCTGGAATACAAACACGTTGCCTACCTGCACTAACGGAATGATACACTCCAAAGATATGCCATAAACTGGGCACTTTCAGGGCTGAAACCACTCTCTACAACAGGCATGAAAGCTTGCTGAAATATGCAAAGATAAAATCGTCATATATATTGCATGGGAGACGGATTCCGCTGCAAACAACACGCAAATACGTTGTCGTACCCAGCTCGTTCATGTCCTTCCCGGGGTCCGCTGGCCGGGACCACCATAACTCACAGATACCGTGGCTCTACGGGCATAGGCCGCCATAGCCGCGTCAAGCATGCATCCTTTATGATTACCAGGTTGATGTTTCGTTCAAAGATGACCTATAAATGCGTCCGCATTCGCAGCAAATGCTGCAGGGGACATCCCGTAGCAAACCTGGATGCTCGGGCTGGCGCAGACTGCCCGGCCATAAGGAGAAAATCGACATATGATAGGCGATGACTTGTCTGGCACTGACGACCAAGAAGGCAGTATTTTCCTACCTGTATTTTCCCAATCCTAAAAATCTGGCCATGCCTGACCTACGAAAATCACGCATCATCATTCTGAGCAACATTCTAAACCGTTTCTAGCCGCGAGACGCAAATTTCCCTGATAACGGCACGTTGGCAGCCATATCTCGTTGCGCGCGCGCGCGAGTGAAAATTTCCCGCCAAAGTCACGTGATACTTTCTCAATGCACGTTGTAATTACCAAGCTATGGCGAATAACCCCCCCAAACCTATGCATCACCTTCGTCCCTAAGTGTTCCCAGACCCACCGGACAACTTCCCTCCGTCACGGGTGGCGCGGCGCTCCGGGAATTACGTGGTTTATTACGTTAAGTCAAAGTGTATGCGATCCAGTGTTTTTTTTAGTGGCGATACACCGCCAAATGTGGCGGTGTGGCACTTTTTTTGGCAAAATGTGGCGGTGCCACCCACTTGGACAGGGCACCCAAGAAGCCACAATTTGGCCGTGCTGTTCTACTTTGTAGTTTCGTTTCGCCACAGGGTGGCCGTGCCTGAAGTTCACTCTAGTACAGGCTACGCCACAATTGGCGGTGTCAGCCGGTCTTCCGGCCGGCGTTCCGCCACAAGCCTCCCTAGTACTAGAACTACTATGAGTATTACTATGACTGACTGACTTACTGACTGCATAGTGCATGTACGTAGAGCCCGGCCAAGTGCCAAGTGGCAAGTGGCCCGCTGCCAGAGACCAGAGTGCACTGTGCAGACTGCAGCTTGTGTGCATTTTCTGGCTTCAGCTGGCTGGCGGCCTGGCGGCTGGCGCCTCAGTTCCAGTCACTCGCCAGCCATACAGTACTGTACTGCATTGCATTGACTATGTGTTTCGACTTTCGGCACTTCAGTAATCGTTTTGTTAAGCAGTGGCTGTAGTGGTAATCGTTGTTGTTAATTTACCAAGTACGCCCGGCGCCGATGCCTGAGACGGAGACGCTCGCCCGCCTTGTGTACAGGCATTCACGCCTTAAGTTGGGTTCGAGGTTTTTGGTCAACCCAACTTCAGGCGTGAACCCAACTTAAGGCGTGAATGATTCTAATAAATTCTACTAGTTTGAACTTAAGATAATTAAACATACTGTTCTGAACTACTTTGAACTTGGAATGCCAGTACGGCGCCGCGCCGCGCTGACCCCGCTGCCGGTAGGGTCATTTGCTGCACCAAAAAGCCAGCCCGCCACACGTGGCCGTGCCAAGCCCAATTTTAATTGGCTTAAAGCCACACATTGGCCGAGTAAACTGAAGTTTTCATAGTTCGAAACGCCACAAGTGGCCTAGCGCCACTAGTAACGAAAACCTTAAAAAAAACACTGATGCGATCACATACACTTTTCGGACTATGGGTTAAAGGTGAGAAGGAGCGGGGGCGGCCCTGCCTTACCCCGCGCGCGGGGAAGGCGGTGGGCGGCCAGCTCGATCTCACCAGTAAGGCCCATGCGATCAAGGATTTCTCTCTCAAAAGCACGCGCAAGCTTCTCGGAATTCTCACCTTCCTCCATCTTGAGATTCTTGACAATGACGTTGAGGCTGCGCTTGGCGAGCTCGGCCTCCTCGCGGAGGTCAAGCGTCTGCCGCTGGAGCTGTGCTGCGACGGCGGAGGTGGTGGAGGTGGTGTGCTGCTTAAGCATGTCCGCCCAGGTCGTGATGGGAGGAGCATCGCCGGCCAGGCCAGCAGGGGCTGGCTTGGCGGCAATGTCCTTCACCGCCTGGCCGGGCGGTGAGGCCGGCGGTGTTCTGCAGGACCTCGATGGCGATTGCGTTGTCTTTAAGCCGCTGGTCGATTTCACGGAGCTGGGCGGTGATGGCGTCGGAGGTGGGGGCGGTGGAGGAGGCGAGGAGGGTGGCGGTGGCGGTGGGGATGGTGGAGAGGAGGGGGAGCTCGGCAGCCAGCGTGCTGCCCATGGCCGCCACATCTGCAGCGATGGGGGCCACGTGCTGCTCGAGGGCCTCCTTGAGGAGTGAGCGGATGGAGGATTCGGTTAAGGTGGTGGTGAGGGGCTTTGGGGGCCAAAGCTCCTCGATGGAGCGTCCAAGGAGGGAAAAGAGGGCGAATTGCTGGAGGTGGGGGCGGCGGGCGTTGAGGGCGTCTTTGCCGAAATTGCGCCTCTGGAGGTGGGCATTGACAATGAAGGCGACCTTGGTGGTAAAGCTGCTTGCACAGTTCTAGAAGAGAGGCATGCGTCCCGAAAAACACATGGCCCAGGATGCGATCGGGTGTAAGCTTGTCAAAATAGCCGGGCTGGCTGGCGTCAAAGTCGTACTCATCCAGCAGCCCGTCAGGGCGACTGCGCTTGGGTTCGGGCGACGCTGCTGGCGATGCGGGCGCAGCAGGGGGCTGGACGACCACTAGAGCTTGGCTAGTGGCGCCGCTGCCTTCTGGGCCGGTGGGCGAAGCTGCAGCCGAAGCTGCAGACGTATTTTCATTGCCGAGCGCAGCCGTCAGGCTGCGTTGCGTCGATGGGCGTTTGCTCATCGTATATTGCGTAATAGCGTCGGAAAATTATACTAGGCTTCGCGAGGGCTACCCCTCGTCAGCATGCACATGCGTCTAAGAAAGACGAAGCGATTGTGATATTCACAGCTGAATTCGGTGCTCAAATGTGAAAGTTATGAGCTCCGACAGCCATGGCTACCTGCATGGCATAGCAGGGGAGAATATATGTCAGTGTACAACATTCATCCGCGAAAGGCCAGGGCTTCGACAAGGAGTAAATTGGCACCTAGATATGAATATGAGAACGTACCGCTAGTCGATAACCATGACTCTCTTGCATTTGAGGTCTGTTTCGCACACCCCGCAGCAGAAATTCGTTGCGGCATGCACCTGCTGGCATGCAGGTTGTGCATTAAATTAAATTAAATTAAATTATAACATGCCTCCGTGGGGAGGTCATGTAGCACATATTTCATGATGCATGGGGTGGAGGAAGCCGCGTGATCGAACTATCCTAACTCTATCTAGAAAATCCTAACTGCACTACTCATCAAAACGCCTCCTCCGCTTGGGGGGAGGTGGCTTGCCCACAGGGTCGGGCGTGTGTGCCTTGACAATCTTCTTCCACCGCGTCTTGTCCTGCATGGCAGTCCAAAGACGGGAGAGAGAGTGGATGCGGTGCTCAAACTGGGCTGGGACCACGAGGTCGTCCAGCAGCATCTGAACGTAGTTGGTGACAGGTTTCCCTACCCTTTTGGGTTAGTCAGGTTGTGCATGTCGGGAGGTTAATAACAACCCCGACGCCGTGGGCGTCGTTAGTGCCAAGAAAGCCTGCATTAAACATGACGTTTGGGGCAAACGCGAATGTATATGGATTATCGGTTTGCCAAGCCTGACGCAGCCTTGAAATTGGTCGGAAATATGCGGTAGCTCGGGAAAAAAAAATTGCAGCGGTATTGAAAAAAGTCGTTCGGTCAAAGTCTTTAGAATTAAAAAATGCGTCGTTTATGATCATAAACTCGATCTTAGGGCGCACTTCATCGGGAAATTTTTTGGCTGCAGTCAGGTGGGGTCGAGAGAAAATCTGCGACCAAACAGGCACCCACCTGTGAATGACGCAATATGCTGTTCGATTCCGCAAATTTTCTGCCGAAAAAAAAATACTGGTGGACCAAATAACTCCTTAGGAGAATGAGCATTAAATTTCAGCCTTGATAATGCTTTTTTACGCGCTCAACATCGCCTGCCAGACCGCCATGCCTGTCGCCCGGAATTCGGTCACCGTCGTGCACGCGCACACCAAAATTTGCATTTGGCGCCACTTTTCGGGTACCGCTTACGAGGTCGGACTTTGGCGCGGCTCGTACCGTTGTGTTGCTGAACGCATGCCGGTCCAACATCGTGGAAGGACTACAGTTGTCTGAGAGGAAACGCGCAAGACGACGGCTGTATGTAGGAAGACCTGCATTGAGGGAGCACGGCAAACAGAAAGGCGCTGACCGTGTGGATGGAAAGGGGCTCAATGGCGTAATTCACGTAGACCAGCAGCTTAATTGGGAAGTACTCCACCACAGTAACAATGCAGGCACAAGTACGTTAAGTAGTGGCACAACTGCATATCCGGGCCAAGGCTAGGCGGCGGAGCATTCAGTGGCATAGCCTGTATACGATCGAAAATGAACCAACATGTATTACTACCATTTGTTTGGACAATGTCAAGGATCAGGTTCAAAACTAAAAATATAGCTATGGTTTAAAGGTGAAAAGAAAGAAGAAAAGCCAGCTTGGAACTGCCCTACCAGCAATAAATAAACTAAACATGAATGGTGCACATCGAACACACGCATCAACCCATCCCGTCGTCTGCAGTGGCTGCCAATCTAGCGAGCTGCAAGCCAACCAACACCAGAAGTCCTATCACTCGTATCTACACTTACATGGTCCCCTGCAAAAAGGCTCAAGTGTCACAAACGGTCCCTCTGGCACTGTTCATAAAAGGTCCCACTCAAACGCAAAAATGCATGGGGTCCCACATCGCCATAAAAATTTAACAACATTTGGCGCACGTCACTTCCCTAGTCCCTCATCTCCTCGTCCCCACACCAAAACTTTGCCACGCAGGTCCATGGCCACTTGTCCACTGTATACGAGTGCTGTCCGCAGCGCTCGATAGATCTAATGACTAACTTATACCACCACTCACTCAGCTCCACCAACTTCCCCATCCCGCACCATGAAGTACAGTGCCCATCACTGTCGGCCTTGGTGCCCATCATGGCAACCCCCACCACCACGCATTCTTCCACCCTCACCACCAAGCGTTCTGCTGCACATCCACCGCCCTCTGCATCCCGTAAGGCATCACCATCTCGCCCCCCTCGCTGTGCGCGCCCCTCACGGGCATGCCCACCGCTTGCACCCCGCTCTCCTCGATCGACGACCAGCTCTCCGCGAGAATAGCCGCCGCAAGCTGCGACCCCGCGTTACCGCCGCCCCCTGCAACCGCATCCCCTCCCGGCCCTGCTGGTGCCTCGAGCACCTCACGCGCTAATGCCAGCGCACGCTCCCTGATCCCGGCCAGCACGGAGGCCACCTTGTCCACGATGACCGCGTCCACCCCCCACGAGCGCTGCAGCAGCACGTTGTCCACATCGTTGTTTTCCTCGCCGTACGTAAGCAGGCCCAGCCCGCGTGACTTCACGTCCATCACCCACGCGGCCGCGCGCCCCTTGTCCGCCAGCAGTGGCTCCGCATAGCTCACAATGCCCTGCAGATTGTCTGGTGGTGGTGGTGGTGGTGGTGGTGGTGGTGGTGGTGGTGGTGGTGGTGGTGGTGGTGGTGGTGGTGGTGGTGGTGGTGGTGGTGGTGGTGGTGGTGGTGGTGGTGGTGGTGGTGGTGGTGGTGGTGGTGGTGGTGGTGGTGGTGGAAGAAAGGGGGGGGGGGAGGGGGCATGGCAGTGGGGACATTGCGCCCACAATGCCAGCAAACGGGATAAAATGATACGACTAAGGAGTGATCAAAACCAAGAGTGTGACCAGAAGTGTGTTGTACCGCCATCTATATAAGCCTTTCATCTAGAGCACCGCCCAAACAAAAATAACATAACGATAATTTCCATGCCCCCCACCAACCCTCCCAATCCCCGACTTCCCCCCGCCAACTCCCCCCCATCGAGTCGGTAACCTACTTTCCAACACGTGGCGCAGCGCCGCGTCCAAGGAGTTGCGCCGCTTGTCCTCAAACAGCCTCGATCCCGCCTCGGTAAGGAAGAACACGGGGCACTCCGCCATCGATGGGAACATGCCGTCAGGGGAGCACGCATTGCGCACGAGCGTGCACGTGTCCGGGCAGAAGGAGGAGAACATGAGCCGCCGCCGGAAGGTGGAGGCCATCCCCGCCACGCACGCGTCGAGCACCTTGAGCACGGCGCTGTCGCGCTCCTCGGGGGTCCACGAGTAAGACTGGAGCGCGGGGCCATGCGGGTCGGGCATCTTGATCTCAATGTTGAAGCCGACGTGGCTGGGCACGCGCGCAAACACCTGCGGTGTGTGTGTGTGTGTGTGTGAGTGCGCGCGCGCGCGTGTGTGTATGTGAAATACAACGGGCATGGGCCATGTGCGGAAACGGTTCAGCACAAAGGTTTGCGAGATGTAAGGGGTAGCAGCGAGGTGTGTTTGACAAAACACATAGTAACTCATGAAAAAATATTCAAGAGATGGTCAGCGAGACTCACACTTTTCATGATTATCGAGTGCAAGTCTGGCCTGTGGCGACTTGGTTTCTCTGGGAAAATGGGTTGGTAAAACTTGCTACAGAGTCTGGTAGCCCAGAGGCAGGTCATTCGAATGCAGCCTGAAAGGGCAGGCTCTAACGACAGATATTCAATTCCCGACATCCCATGCTAAACGATGCCTTTCACAACATACACAAAGTGTGTAAATTCGGCAGGAAGTGGCGTGCACATAGCTGTCATAATCCCAGGAGAGAGAATCAGGTACATCTGACCATGATGTTGTAGGTGACGCACAAATACAGAAGCCACGGATGACCATGACACAAACAGCTAACGTGAAAAAGAACAAAACTCATGATCTTGCTGGAAGAGAACCTCCCACCATCTTCCAATACTGAAAATATTATGACTTGTCCATGAACACAACTGTTACATTTCCCATCAATAGACTGCCAAAAACTTACCTCTTGCAGGGTAGGGAAGCAGTCATCTTGTTCGCAAGGCCACGGGATTGTTTCGCCGGTGACATCATGAGCGCGCGGCAGGCCATAGACAGGGCGACTTCCCTGAGGAGTGTGACTTTCGTTGAACTCTTTCAAAGTCAACCTCCAAACTGGACGGCGGCTGAACCCGTGCCCGAGAGGTCCTTGGGGAGCAAGGGGTTCCGTTTTGTCGCGGCAGAACAGCACATCATCGTGAAAGAGGACAGGAACCCCATCAGAAGTGACCTGCACATCAAACTCAACGTAGTCTGCGCCCAGATAGCCGGCGGTAGCAAGCGACGCCACTGTATTCTCGCGGATGCAAGGCTCGAGGTATGTCGTTGCCTTGGGCGTGGTTTCGTGGTTCTTCCCACAGCCACGATGGCCAACTACGCCAATGTGGCCACTCATCAAAGAAGGCAGACCTGCGCAACGTAACAGCGAAACATGGGTGTAGAAACAAAAACGTCGTCAAGGCACAAGGCAAAACACGCCGAGCACCCATAACTATCTGCTATTTTTAGCAACACATGCGAGGACAAGAATTCCACGACAGAAATAAGACTCACTGGCAGCCAGTGAAGCTGGCAATCTCGGCAACAACAGCGGGGTGCTGTCCTTCTTCACAGTTGCCGGAACGGCGGCAGTTTGTGCAGTTGAGGCGGATGGATGGGGAAGAGCAACGGGCGCAACTTGTGTGATTGACACCCCCATGGTCATCAGAAATTTAAGAAGGATACGTTATACAATAAGAATAAATAGAATTATGAATTATAAATGACCTGTGTATAACACCAAAAGCGGGAATCCCGAGGTGTCCAAAGATACTCTCCCCTCTCTACTAGGAGGGACAACATCAATTAGGTCGGCAGCCATGCCGACAGGTCTACTCGAGCTATAGCACGGCTGGAAAGCACATTGCCCGTAGAACCGGATTTATTCGTCGAATAATATCTTGACATGACCTTGCGGCCTCCTATTGCCTGATGCGCGAAAGGAGAACTTCAAGAACAGCGCAACTTTACGTCTTGCCAGTTGCCGCGTGCACGGATTACGCGCGACGTTGCGGCATATTCGGCATATTTGCTGGCGACAGCTGCCGTTAGTTGAGAAGCCAAAAGGCAACGTACAGGAGCACCTCCGCCAATGGCTGCTGCATGCTCTTTGTTTTGGTCATGCAGTGCGCTGTTACATGAACCCCTTCAATGTCCCTTCCGTACCGCGTGACGTTATCAGTCTCTTGTTTCTGAGCAAGATAGAGAGGCCACCGTACAGTAGTATCGCAGAACTTGGGTCCAACTGAACAAGCACCTAAGCCTGGCCTTAAGCCATGTGCGGCGTGGGACACAACAACAACGACATGCAAGCCAAGAACACAAAATCAAGAAGGGCCTTGTGGCAGCATAAAGGAAGCTACACAAACTTGATCAGCAGCATCATCAAGGTTCATCAACCAGGGTTCAACGCAGTAGGTACTAGGTACATATTTTCTCCGCAATACATATACGCACGTGAATCGTGACCAACCAGAATTTGAATGCAATGTGGAACCCAGGAGAAATACTCGGTGCTGGCCAGATGAGCGAGCGAATTCACGTATCAAGCCCGTGTGTCGCCTGATACGATTTAGAAAGGCGCAGAAAAGTGCTAACATGGAAATTATGTTTACTGTCACGGTAAAGAGATGCGAGTTGCAGAATAAGATAGACTGAGGGAGACCAAAATGTTGCGTAAATTTCTTTTGTTGAAGCTGTACGCCGGATGGTTTAGAATTAGCGTGGTTTTCGCACCTAGTGTTCGGCGCTTCAATGCAAGTTACTTAGAAAAGGAGGGAATATTGCCGTAATTTCTTTTTGGCTCAAAAACCCCGGTAAATTAGGATGCGCGCCATGGCTTCACAGAATAAAGGAGACAAAAGTCGGAGCATGGCGGGCGACGTAGCTGCCCATGGCGCGGAAATCGCGGAGATTGCTGGAGGCCCCATCACGTGGGCACTTGAGGAAATGGTACACAAGAACCCAACGGAAGACGAGGTGTCCCTGGCACAAGGTGACACGCAAACAAGCGAGCAAATTCCAGACGCGAATTCCTAGTATCCGGACTAATATCCGAACCGGTTGTGCTGTGACCCGTGGTTGCTGATCCAAGTGTGCAGTTTCGTCTTGTGCAATTTTCTCTTATCGAGAATTTGACAGATATCGCGAGCACGTTGTTCGGGGAACAGGTCCCTCGAGAGCTTCAGGACGCCATCCACGTGGCGGCTGTGGTGGACCGCGTGAACAGGGGCCTGCTCGACCAGGGGCTCTGGGACCACCTGGAGGCCTTGCCAAGAGGGAGAGCGGAGATCCTCCGGGACCAGTGCCTGGATCTCCTTCGAATTGAGGTAAGGAGCGTTGTCAACTTCAAAGCAATTTTGCCTAGAGAGTCCGTGATAGCCTACTCCATCTCCTCCCCCTGTGTATTTCAAGGTTGCAGCTGCTTTATATCTCTACATACACCAGCTATGAATGGTAACAAAGCTGTACTCGATTCCCTCTCCGCTTTGTTTCTATAGCAGCTTCCTGCGAAACAAGCGTGCCGTTTTTCCTTACCTTCCCCTTGTCGAATAAATGGACTATTTTTTCAACTCCCACCAGCCCCGACGCACGCATCTCTCTGGCAGCGGCTCATGCGGCGCTGTCTAGCCCATATCCATCAGGAAAACAGCGCAGGCCTGAGACCTGAAAGACCCGGACCATGGTACCTTGAGCCATACGCGTTGAGAAGGATGCGTGTGCAAGGGTCCCTGGCGGATGAAGGGATGTCATCCCACAACGACATCAATCAGTCGCCATGCCGCAGCACCCCGATGGACTTCCACCTGGGTCGTGGTGACGCTTCTATCTTCAATCATTCTGGCAGCTTCTCATGCAGCGCTATCCAGCCCGTATGCTGCGTCCATTGTTGAGTAGGATGAGAGTGCACTCATGCCAGGTCGGTAAACGTATGTCATTCCAGTCCAGTTGTGTTCCTTCCATTTGGTGGTGACTCTTTTCGGTGGTGACTCTTTTTGGTGGTGACTCTGCTTTGTGGTGGCTCTGTTATCGGCTATTATTCAGGCAGGCTGGCTAGCCCGTACGCATCAAGTGTGCACTAATTCCTCCCACACAATCTCTGATTCCTTCTGTTTATTCTGGCAGCTGCTCATCCAGGGCTGCCGCGACAACCGAGCCACGCGCGGGAGGTGCCCGCCATCGACCACGTACCACGCGGCCCACTTCTGGGCTGACTTTCGGCGGGCGTTCGAGGAGCACGAGGGCGAGCTGGGCGAAGCGGGGCGCGTCTTCTTCAAGCGGGTGACGGCCATCCCGCAGGTAATCGATTGCGGGTCCATCAGTAAAATGGATTAACTTTATACCGTAGGAGACAGGTATGCGGGGGGTGGGCGGGATGCGTGGTCTTCAAGGTGGTGGCATGCACGTGGGAGACTATTCATAGCCCCTCCCCAGTGCAAAATAAAGGAGCGTATCTGCACCACCCGTTCTCATGGGAATTGCACCTATCGGAGCGATCTCCTCGTCTCTACCACATCGCTTCACCGGACCACGCCACCATTTGCACAGTGCAAAATGCTGTTTAGTTGTTGGCCCCATACGGCACATAGTGGTCACGCCGCCCGCCCTTCCTTGTTGAATTCTTCACCTCTAAACCAGCCCACTTGTCCACAAACCCGCATCGCTCGATGACTTTCCCCCCCGCCTCCCCATGAGACCTCTTTACCAGCGCGACAAAGGCTTCACTAACACCTGTCACGTGGACTCGCCCCTACTAGTGCTTGATCCCTATTACGACTGTCCCTGCTAGAACCATCATCCCTAGTAGAATTAACGAATCAAGGACCTCGCCCTAGCGAAGCCTCGCTGTGCTCTTCTCAATAATCACATGGGCTCTGCGTAACCCTCACCACACCTTGCCTCAGGGCTTGGCTTCCCGCTTCCGACCACCTGTCGTATTGCCTGCTCCCTTGACGTCTCCTCCTGTGCTTGCCCCCCCACCACCACCCCACCACCCCCACTACGGCTTCACAGAGGGTTGGCTTGTGAGAAGGTTACAAGTGCTTTGTACCTCCCCCCCTTCGTCCCTAAACCCTGCGTCCTCCCCCCCCCCCCTTTGCGTCCCCCCCTTTGCCCAGGAGCTCCCCCCGGCCATGCTGTCGGATCTGGTGACACGCTACACGCCGCTGGAGCTGGTGCGGAAGCTGCAGAAGCTGTGCCGGGCGCTGCGGCGCGCGTCCTTCCTGCACAGGGTGGGTGCGCAGCTCGAATGTATAGTCGTATGATGAGCATTGTGTGCTCCACAGCTCCCCCAATGGGACCACATAAATTTGATTAATTAATTAGTTAAATAATCAATTCATTAATCAAATACTGATCAATTGTGCGTGTGGTGTCCTGCACCTGCACTAGGACGGCGGCTGGCAATGTTTGCCAGCAGCGGGGTAACCGTGAATAGTGGGGCCACCCGTGAGCGACACAGGAATGGAGCCCACATTTTGGAATGGTCGGGTCCACCCCCATGCCACATGGGGCGGTGTAATATGCCGCATGGGGCGGTGTGGCTTGATAGGTCCATTGGCACCCCCCATGGTGGCGCCTTGGGTATCCCTATTCCCTATGTACTACATAAGCACTTCTGTAGTATTATTTGAATGAAAAGTTGCACTATCCACCAATGTGTCTGCAAAGAATTTTTTTCCCCTCGGTTTGGCATCAGAGGTGTCTGCGTCTTTTCTCATCCTTGTCTTCGCCTGGGTGGTTTTGGGAAAGGGAGATGTCAGCATTCCTTGACAGAGACGGCCACCCAGTGGCTGTTTAGGCTCCGCGGTTTAGGCTGCGCACAGGTGGACCCGATCGCGAGGAACCGTTCCTCGCTTACCTGTAAACCCCCTGTCTAGTTCCTTCCACCTTTCTCTCTCAATATTCTTTTTCCTATTGGCTCACTGTCGCCCTTTTATTCCACCCAGCGCGCTCACCAGCATGACCCCCACACTGTCTCTCGTATTGCAACCTCATGTATGAATTGTCGATTGTAGTGATATGAATCATCTTCATATCATTAGCTATCACTGTACGCGCATGCATTCCCCCCCTCCCGCGCCCCTTTGCCCAATTCCTCGTTCCTCTCATCCCTACACACATTATCTAAACAAAATCTCCCTCATACCTGCGAATGCGCCGCCCGGCACTGTCCCCCTGTGCCGTCCACGCCATGCATCATGCATCGTGCCCTCCCTCCCCCCCCTTGGCGTCCACACCATGCATCATGCATAAACGTCTTCCCCCCCTGCTTGCCACCCACACCAAGCATCATGCATCATGCCTACTCCCCCCCGCTTGCCACCCAAACCATGCCTCATGCATCGTGACTCGTGACCATCCACCATGCACCACGCAGGTGCACCAGCGCTGCCCCAACTCTTCCTTCTGGGCACCGGGCCGAGGGGTTTGGACGCCCGCGATGGAGACACCCGCCGCCAGTGCATCCGCGGCGCAGGGCCAGCGGGCCAGCGGTGATGGAGCCGGACGGGGTGTTGCCAGATGGGATGGTGCGGGGCAAGCAAATGCGGCAGGCGATGGCGTGGCAGGGGATGATGTGGCACAGGGCGCGGCGAGGCCAGCCGATGATGCCGCTCCTAGCCAGCGTGCCGCTGGTGGCGCGGACTATGTAAGGGGCGAGGTTGCTGCTGCCGGCCGGCATGCGGCACCCAGCCCGCGTGTCACAAGGGGCAAAGGCAAGGGGGGGCAAAGCGGGGAGGGAGATCGGGGCCAGATTGGGGGCCAAAGTGGGGTCCAAATGGGGGCTCAAAGTGGGGGCCAAAGTGGGGGCCAACGTGGGGGCCAAAGTGGGGGCCCGACTGGGGGACGAATCGGGGGCCCACGTGGGGGCCAGACTGGGAGAGTTCCCAGTAACGTGGTTGGGAGCGTTGCTGGTCATTTTAGGGCTGGGCAGGGTCAAGCGTTTGCTCCAGCAGCAGGGGGCGTGTCCTCGCGGCATGGGGCGGTTGGAAGTGGGACCGGTGTCGATGACATGGAGGATGCGGGTGTGCGAGAGGATGCCGATTTAGAAGAGGGTGCTAACGTGCATGATGCTGCCGATGTCGATGACGATGATGATGCAGACTTCCATGATGCTGTCGAGGCGCATGATGTTGGGGACCTGGGAGACGATGCGGATGGGCACATGGGCGAGGGTGACAAGGGGTGGATGGGCGGCGGCGGTGTGGGTTCGGGTCAAGGTGCGGGTGCTGTCAGGCGGATGGGTGAGACGCATGGCGTTGACGACGCAGGTGGGTACCAGGGGGGGTCACAGCCGGGTGTGTGGAAGACCCGACGGCGCGACCAGGGGGGCAAAGGGCATGCTCCTTTGTTGATGCAGAGGAGTGAGGCTGTGGCCTCACAGAGGACGGGGGCTCCGGTGCCCCTAGGGAAGAGTGCTGCGGCACCGAAAGGGACAGGTGCTGCATCCTCACAGGGGTGCTTGAGGCCCTTGAAAGGTGGTCCAGTGTCACAGGGGAATGGTGCGGCATCGTCGCAAAGGAAGGGCAAGGGGGAGGCTTCGGCGGCAGAGCCTGTGTCGGCGCGGCGCAGTGGCCGGTTGGTGGGAAGGAAGCCCGGGTATGCGGAGCCTGTGATTCCAGAGAGCGACGACGACGAGGAGGAAGAGGAGTGGGAGGAGTGGGAGGAGCAGGTAGAGGACGGGAGGGAGGCCCAAGGGGAGGAGGGCGAGGAAGAAATGGAGCAGAATGGGGCGAACGAGCATGGGTTCCGTGAGGCGAATGGGGAGGAAGGGGGAGAGGATGGGGATGAGGACTGGGAAGAGGGGGAGGACGATGAGCGTGGCATGAGGGGCAAGAAGTTACCCATGCGCGATCGTGTTGCGGCGACAAGCAAGGGCCTTGCTGCTCTAGGCCGTTCTGGTGCTGCCAGGGGGCCCACCATGGCTCCCAGGGGGGGCACCATTACTCCCAGGGGGGGCACTGGGAACACTGCGAGCAGGGCCGACCAGGGCGCGGGATCAGCGCAGGTGAACGACCGAAGGGGTGTCTCGGCGCAGGACCCGTTCCTCGTGCGCGACAGCCAAGGGGAAGAGGGTCACCACAGGAAGGAGGGGCACACATACTGCTCTCGCTGCAACCAAGCGATGGACGCGGTGGTGGCGGGGAATGCGGGGGATGGGGAAGGGGAGTGGGGATTTGAGGGGGGGGAGGGGGATTTGGAAGGGGGGGAGCTCTTGTGCGCAGACTGTACTACGAGAAAGGCATCGGAGGACAGGAAGAGAAAGCGAACGGAGGCATTGGAGGCGATGCTGGCACCCGCAGCCGGGCCCGTCTTGGGTGGTGGTGGTCACGAGTGAGTAACACTCCTACACCCGGCTTTGAGATTCCCAGTCCAGGCTAGGAGGGTCCTTGTTTGTGAATTCCAGCATTAAGAAAATGGGGCTCCTTTCTCCGAAAGATTATATTAGCACTGGGTTCTACAACCTTTTGTTGAGGTTAGTTGCATAGCAGGTGGTTGAGGTAAGCTTGGGCAGCCGCTGCACTGGTGCGACCTTGCACTTTTGGCACGTAGAAATGGCAGCCCCAGATAGTACCAGGCTAAGTTGAATAGCCCTACCCCCCGTTCCCTCGTCTAAGATAATAGGGTTACGTAGTCAGATGAAGCATAAAATAATGGGGCTAAGTAGTCAGATTAAGTAAAAAATAATGGGGTTAAGTAGTAGTAATATAATGGGGTTCACTAGTAGTATTATAATGGCGTTAAGTAGTAGTATTATAATGGGGTTAAGTAGTAGTATTATAATGGGGTTAAAGTCAGATTTGACCTTCTCGTAAAATTGGGCGTAGTAATGTACGGTTGACCATGCGGGGTGCATCGGTGGCGGAAGTCCCCAGTGAGTGCATGCAGCTGGGTGCTTGCACACTTGCCTGCATGAGAATGTGGGGAGGGCGGCGGTCACGATTGGGTAGTGGGATGATTGCGTAAGCAGGAGTGAGTACGAGTGCCCGTGTCGGGTGGCACACATGAAGTTAGTAGTTGGGTCGTGGCAGTCGCGTGCGAGTGCATGCAGTGCGTGCTTGCATGGGCGTGAGTGAGTATGCTGCTTATGCACGCGCGAGGCGGGCGTGGATTACGGGACAATCACCTTCGGTTCTCTCGGGTCATGATTGTTCCTACCTTCATGCGTGTTCGCTGTTTAGCTTTGGGCAAAAATGGATGTGTTTCTGGTATGATATCCATGCCTTTTAGGCAAATATCTTTGTCTTTATATGCCTTTGCCCGTGGGAAAATATGTTTGCCTGTAGCATACCAATAATGAGGTGTGAGCAGAGCGAAGCGCGTATCTGGATCATGGCCCGCTGTCTACTGCTCGATGGCTTCATGCCCAGGAAGGAAAGAGCGAGTCGAAATTTAACTCGTGCCTCTGTTGGTAGGGCAACGGAGGGAAGGAAGGAGTGACAATTGCGGCTTGCGATGCAGAACCAGTATTTATGTGCCGTCTATCTGATTTCATTACCAACTGCCTTCTGACGTGTTGTCACGCATGCGCACAAACACCGCCAATGACCGGCAGGCGGCGCGTGCGGTGGACCGATGAAGAAACGCAGGTGCTGCGGGTGAGTGCGACATGATCGCACGCCAGGTCCCTTTGATAGGGCACTAGTGGGAAAACAATGGGGAGAGGTGCGAGTGGGGCGACATGAAAATTTGATTGAATTAACTACCCCCCTTGCAAAGTCGTAACATTGATGTTGGCTCTACACTTGCGCGCTTCATGGAACATATGCAAGGTGCTAGGCAGGAAACTTGCAACACATTTATTTCATGTTCCTTGTTTCGGTGTTTCTCTGCTTCCGGGTCATGCGCTGGCCTGCCCTTCACACATGCAGGATGTCATGCGTGAGGTGCTATCCAGGCGGGGCGAGCGCGACGTCATCCCCTGGACCGAGGTTCGCGCGTTGGGACTGCGGCGTGGCTTCTTTAGGAACCGGCGGGAGATGCAGCTCAAGGACAGGTGGCGTGTGCTGGAGCGCAACGTGGGCTAGCAAGGATTGCAGCAGTCCGCTGCCTGTGCGGCTCATTTGACAAGATTGCTGCCCACACGGCTTGTGGTCTAACAACAATGGATGTAGTTGTTCCTGATGTGCGCCCTAAAATCGCAGGGTCACGTGCAGAGCATCCAGCGCTTATGACGCATGGCCCCATGCGACGCTTAAAAGTTTGAGTGTTTGCTCTGTGAAGCCTTAGCGACCCATCTGGCTGGGAGCTGGAAGACAACAAGTCACAAGGGGAGTGGGTTAGCTCGAAGCATGTGGTGTAGGCCCCTTGCCAGGGCCATGTAGTTAAATTGCCAATTGTGGAGGTGATGTCCTGATGGTTGGCTGCTGGTTTGTGTTTCAAGAGTAGTTGCCAGGGTTGGTTCAGCAAGTTGACCATGCTGGGCTACTTCCGGCAGCCACCCGGTCAGGCGGTCACAGACTGTCAGTTGTTGCTAGGATCACGTAATCTCATTGCCCATTGGTTTGGAACTCAATGGGCGCCGTGTGTTTTTAAATAAGAACATACGTGTACGTATGCCTCCATCGGGGACCCGTGGCAGGGTACAAAGTTGTGTATGGAATTTAATGCACGAGGAAATCGGATCACCTTAGTGCGGTAATGTCCCCAAGCTATGCTATGTCATTTCATATGCTACGAGTTAGTGTTACGGTTGATTGAGACAGCTATTCCTAGACGCATGGCAATCCAACGTCATGGAAGGACTAGGGTAGTTGCACGTCTAGGAGGAAAGACGCGAAGACCGCGGGAGCCGCCTGGCTATCGGTAGGGAGACCTGCATGGAGGGAGACAGACGGTAACAAACAAAAAAGTTAATAGATAAAAAACCTAAGAAGGAAACAGAGAACACACACACACACACACGAAGGGAATAAAAGAAAAAGTAAGAAGTATAAACAACCAATGAGCTACTATACATGATCTCCCAACGGAGGCATGTTATAATTTAATTTTAATTTTTAATGAGCTACTATATAATAGTAATATATATTCATTGAGAATATGATAAATTACGGAGGTGAGATTGGTGCATGCAACACAAGGAAAAACCCCGAAAAGAAGAAGAACCCTGAAGAAATTAAAAGTAATCTGACACGGACAGACGATATTTGTTTAAACTTTTGTGTAATTATTTTTCTAATGAGATTAGCATAGTACTCCGTGGCATGCCTTTGCGCATGACACGCAAGTACTTACTTACTTACTGACGCGGACATCCAAGGATCACGCCAGCTGCACAAGGTACAACTAACTATACATCACAAAACTAAGACACGCAGCAACATCGCTGCCGGCCCACCATGCAGGCCTGGGAGGGATCTAGACCGCATGGGTCGCGAAAGTCGGCCCGGGTGCGGCGGAATAACACATCAGCCACGGTGCGAGTGAGGGCGAGGGACAGGCGCTGCCGCCAATACGAGTACCACGTGCGGGCAGACCACGGGGCGGTCTGACCCTCGAGGTCGAGGCAGTCTTCATGGCGCTGGCAGCACTCGTGGAAAAACTCTGCTGTCTTGGGGCCCATGACCCCGAACTCAAGGGCAAAGGGGATGACCCGGTGGGGCCCCACATCAATTGCCGTAGGAGGCAAACTTGTCGCGCTCAGGGCTCCACAGCGGCAGCAGCGCCGGCATTCACAGCCGCCCGGAGGATGTGGCGACCGGAGAGCGGCCGAGCCACGGAGACATCGATGAGCAGGTGGCAACCCTGCCCGTCGTAACGTCAAGCACGGTAATGTCGCGGCAGTGGTTGGGTGAGTAGAGGGCGGCCCCATCCGCGTCCTCGCACTTAATGGTGGAGTGGGGAAAGACCGACCGAACCATGGCACACACCATCCGGAGTAGAGCGGTATGCAGATATCAAGGAGACAACCAGCGCAGGCCAGAAATCGGGAGAATCCGGACCATGGTAGCTCGAGCCTGCCGTTATCTTATCCGCGTGTTCGAGTCGTTCAGGATAATGAAGATGAATGGTGATGGAAATGTATGCAGATATAGAGGAACCAGTTCTGGTTCTGCTGGCCACCCATGCACGCGATGTAGTGCGTCCCAGTAGTATCCGAGAGCAAGCCCGCAGCTGCCGCAGGACGCACCTGCCGTGTAGTAATATATATTTGTCCGGTTTTTTCCTTATGTTGCATGCCTATCTCACCTCCGTAATCTATCATTCTCAATGAATATATATTTGTCTCCCTTGATATTTATAGGATGCCACACAAGGATATCATTAAGGAGACAACCAGCGCAGGCCAGAAATCGGGAGAATCCGGACCATGGTAGCTCGAGCCTGCCGTTATCTTATCCGCGTGTTCGAGTCGTTCAGGATAATGAATATGAATGGAGATGGAAATGTGGACAACAAGGATATGTTTAGTTTTTACACTACTCAATTGAAGGCTGACATGTTATCAACTTATTCAGCTAAACCGTCTAGGTCTCCACGAACGTTAGCCCGGCATAATATTAATGAACAAGGCTTACACATATCCACCTCAATTCATTTCCATCATCCTGAAATACTCAAGAAACGCGGATAAGATAGCAGCAGGCTCGATCTATCATGGTCCGGATACTTCCAGATGTCTGGCCTGCGCTGGTTGTCTCTTTGATCTTATGAGTACATCAAACGTCCCCTCCATTGAGCTGATGACAGAGGCAAGCCACGGTATCCAAGTTTAAGAGATAGTCTAACACTATGCATAGCCTGAGACTGGATGTAGATCATTCTTTAGCAAGGCAGCCGACAATCCTAGGGCAAACACCATCAAGGCACATGCACCCAGCACTTGTGTCCTCTGCAGGGCCCCACTCGGGTGCTCACATGATTAGCATGTGCTAGCTGGCCTGCCGCGCGTCAAGCAGTGGTTGTCTCACTCGACCAAGCATGTCAGCTCTTGCTAGCGCATGATCAAGTGTGTATGTTATTACTCGATTTATCAAGCACTGACTGTCACACACGATTTAGCACATCTGCTCTCACTCAAATCCAGCAAGTCTGCTCCCACTTGATCAAACAAGCATGTCGGCGCTCGCCTAGTTAAAAATAGTCTTGCATTCCCTCAATCTCCCTCAATCCAGCGTGCCAGCCTCATAGGTAGGGTCCATGGCGGCATCATCCCCATGCCCACCCTTCTTGTGCAGCACCGGGTAGGATGCGCACATGGCGATGCCACACATATTGCGCCCCATCTCCATCTGGAAATAGCCCTCCATGCCCCACTGGTCCCCCCAGCTGTTCTTGATGATCCAGTACGGGACCTTGTCCTCGGTGACTCCGTACCCCACCGCCAGCACCGCGTGGTTCACGGTGGACGACTGGTTGCCGCAATCAGCGCTCGAGTACACGCCCTCCTTGTAGAACCGGAAATCCTGAACCACGTCAAAGGCCACGCTGACGGGGCGCACGAGGCCGACCGCGCGCATGAGCTGGTGCTCGTTCCCTTGGGTGATGTTGACCACGTCCTTGACACGGACCTTGGCGGCCGAGCGATTGAAGCGGCACACGTCGTCCTTGGCCTCGTACTCGTAGTCGGACTCAAGCTCAAGCCCGCCGGCGTATTTGATGTACTCGAACGCTTGGGACGGGAGGCCGCCGCTGCACCCGTGGTTGTTGAAGTCGCCGGCGCAGTCGACCAATTGCTGCTCGGAGAGGGACACGATCTTGCCGGTAAGCTGCGCATAGGCAGCCTCGAGAGCGCCGGTCGTAGAGAAAGTCCAGCAGGAGCCGCAGTGGGCTTGGTTCTTCACGGGCGAGACAATTCCCTTCTTCCTCCAGTCTCTATGCTCTGGGAGTTCCTCCAAAGAGATCTCGGCGGGTTCGTTTCCCGTAGCCGAGCAATCCTGGCCTTCGGCACCAAGCATGTGCTGGCTGAATTCCTCCCATGTCAGGTCAGCGAATTGGTTCACTGCGAGGGTGTACCCGGACGTCCCGCGTGCGTTATGCTCCTCAATCATCCGGGAATTGGCAAGAAACACGCTGTTGCGATACTCACGCTCCTCTGCCGACAAGTAAGTTTTCCCGAAAGTAGCAGTAAATGTCTCGAAATCGCCAGCCGGCTCGGGCTGGACAATGTGCGAGGGGCCATCAATGTCGCGGATGGCCAACGCACCCATAAACGATGCCCCAATTAGGGCTGCCCACAGAACCAGAGCCCACGCGGACTTCATGGCTGATACTGGCAAATACTGGCGGTTGTCTACGACACCTAAAAGGTAATCCACCATCCAAGAAACCCGAAAAACTCTTTAGCTCTCCAAACGTGAATTGAGACTCTCGATGCACAACACGATAAATCCCCGCTTTACCGACACCCGGAGATCTGTGACCTCGTGACCAGTGACCACGTCAAACCATGTCGTGCACGCACTTGGTTTGACTGTACGTAACCTGCCGGTATCAACGTGTCCAGTGTCCTACGCTGCATGGCATTGACGAGAAACTAGCCATTGGCAACTGTCACCCGCTCTGTAAACGGGCAAACTGAAAAAAAAAAAAAAGTCACGTTTGTCTTGAATTGACCCTGAATTGACACTAATTGACAGTACTGTAGTACAGTCATTCACGCCTTAAGTTGGGTTCGAGGTTTTTGAGGGGTCGACCTAACTTAGTAAAGGCGTGAACCCAACTTAAGGCGTGAATTATTCTACTAAGTTCTACTAATTTGAACTAAAGATAATAAAACATAATACTTAGAACTACTTTTATATTGGAATGCCGAAATCCTATTTGACCCAACTTGAGGCGTGAACACAACTTAAGCCAACCCAACTTAAGGCGTGAATGACTGTACTTGACAGGCGATGATCGATCTGGCGCGCTGTCGGCGAGAGTCTCCGTCGAGTCTCGTGCTTGGAGATGCACGTGCGTGATGCGCCGCGCCGCCTGGGGGACCCCTGGGCCCTTGTCCACCCTCTCCCGTCGACACACGTAGGCTCGCGAGTCGCGGCTGGTGGCCCGAAAGGAGAGGCGACGAATAGCTCGCCCATAATCCTCAGTGCACCACGAAGCAAACGGTGCATATTTAACGCGAGGCCGTCGCCTACATTGCTTCCTTTCCGGCTCAGCAAGTTAAACCCACGAGTCTCGATTAGTATGGCTGCCCTTGCGTCTGCCGCGGTTACCTTTTCCGCCTTTGAATCTGGACGGTGCTCATGCAACCTCTCATCTGCCGCTGTTAAACCGGCAAATGTCAATTCTGCCAAGGCTTCCGTTAAAGCCACCGGCCTGCGACGGCTGTGCAACTCGGAGGGTCTCCAGGCGAAGGTCTTGCAGGCCTCTATTCAAGCCTCTTCGCCTGTTCGCTCTTTTAATGGCGTTAAGGTCCTGAACTTTACCTCAAACGACCTGAAGAATGGTGTTACCATCCAAATTGACGGCGTTCCCTGGAAGGTCGTGGAATTCCTGCACGTTAAGCCGGGTAAAGGGGCGGCCTTTGTCCGGTCAACGTTGAAGAACCTTCTTACGGGCGCCAACGTTGATAAGACTTTCCGAGCTGGGGAGAAGGTGAGACTTTGCCCCAATGTTTGTAATTGTCGTCACTCCCGGTCAGCTGGGGATGGTTTTGTGGACAGTGGCAAGATGGTTCACATAGGATAATTCTAGACATCGCCCTACTTGTCCAATGCCCGAAGCAAATTTTAATATAGAATCAAGCAGGTTATTCTTGTCACGTCGTTGGGTCCATCTGTAATTTTGGGGCGTTTCCGGACAACGTGATACACCACGAGGTCACTTATTGACCTCTTGGGAATGAATGCAATACATTTTAAAGGAATTTTATTTGTGTGTTAAATAGGTCAATGTCATGTGCGCTTAGGATTGTTCCATCATTATGAATCTAATCTTTTTCTCACTGTCAAATGGATGGAAGGATGCCAGCATCCAGTAGCGGTTGCAGTTTCTGTATATGTCATGCACGCATGTGTTGGAAGCACGTGTCCTCATGGCGGCGTAAGTGCCAACCCCTGCCATAAGGAAAACAATCGGAGATCTGTACGCTACGCCTGAGGATGTCGATGGCCACCCGCACGCACCAGCTGTGCCGAAAATCAGGCACCTCTTGAGATTCGGTGTCATGGCAAGAACTCCAGTGCAGATAAATATATCCATCGCCGTGCTCTTGAATGTCTTGTC
>RPFO01000692.1:117500-152500 GCA_009746045.1 Mesostigma viride | reverse complement strand
AACTATTTGGAGATACCACCTTAATGTCTGCTTCCCGCAGATATTCGCTGTCGGTCGGCCCAAAGTTCTCCATATCTTGCCCCTCGGTGTGCAACCAGGCGAGCCCTCCCTGCGTGGCACTGGTAGAGGTGGACCACGGTTCTCCAACGTGGAGGACACGCGTTCGCCAGCACCCGAATACGGTACGGCTATTCGTTTTGGCTACAACACGGTGCCGGGGCGAGACGGCACTCGGCTAGCGGCTGACGAGCTGACAGCGGAGAAAATTCGATTACAACATGAACGTGAGGAAGCTGCGAGAGCTAGAAGTGTGGCGGAAGCGCTGGAGAAGAGTGTGGGTAGGACTATTGCGCGAGTGCAGCAACTTGAGTCGCAAGGGCAGGCGGGCGATGGAGAGTCTGTTTTCGTGGATCAACCGTCTCCAACACTGGGTATACGAAGGGTATATGCGGTTGACGCTCCTTTTGTTGATGAAGGGACAGATGCACAGGGGCATGAGCCTCCACGGCTCTCGGTGGCTGCGACAATGCCGGAGAGTCAGAATGCACCACACGCCCCAGTGATGGAGCTCACGTCTTTGTATCCTCGTAATGTTCCTTTTCCCAAGGTGGAGTCGGTAGACAAGCTATCGCTGACCAACCTTACCCATCGCAGCTTCGACCATTTCTCCACCAAGTTTCAGGATGTCTTCGCTATCCACTTCGCCAACTACGGGCCCAAGGCAGAGGAACGTCTCACGACATCTGGACATCCAGAAGAGAATGGTTAGGCAGCGGATGAGCGACAACAGTGCCAGCGACCGTTTTGATGAGTTTTTGCGTTCTGTGGCTGGACGTGCGTGTACCGACCTCCCCTCTCTCCTATTGGGCTTTCGCCGGTTTCTGTTACCCCAGGATCAGCTTCGCATGGATCGGGACGCACTGGCTAACTGTACGCAGGCTGGTTTGACGCTGCCACAGTTCGTGGAGCAATTCACCAACCTTACTGTCTAATCACCAAGAAAATGTCCTCAAATGAGGACATTTTTAAGCATGGATACCATTTGTAATAACTAACACATGTCAACACATCCATGAGCACGGTATGGAACCATGTTCATTTATGATATGTTCAAGAGTTGCAATGCTTAACATCCATGAAATATGCTCATTGTATAATTGTTTACGATTTATGAATGCAGGGGGGTCGCTACTCGAGTGACCAAATAGCACTTAAGTCAACAATATGCCAAGAAAGGCATCGCCAGGTCATGGCTGGTCCTGAAAATGCACCCAGGGTGCCCACAACATGTCTATGTTACACCCTCGCAGTCCTAGACCCTGCAGCCTGCCAGGGGGGGGCACAAAATGTAACTGCATGGCAGCCAGGGACCATGGTGCAGGCCAAACAGCAGGCGTAAAGCTAGCTCAGTCCAAAGAGTGAAATATGATGCAAATACTTGCCAAGGTTAGGTCCATGATCGTTAGTAGAGGCTCGGCTGCCACCACGGTGCTAAACCATGATGTTGAACCCTTACGTTATATATGAAACATATATTGCAAAGAGGCACAAGTTGTAACACAAGCACAATGTAAACATGACAAGCTCAAGTTTCTAAGCCAGTCTTGATCACTTGGACATGAGTTGAAGCATTAGAAACATATGGGCAACATACCAGCAAGCCTTCAAAAACTTCTCAGCAACAAGGCAGTATATGTGTTGAATCAAACTACCACATCGCAATAAGCACAGCGACTTCTACTTGCTGCTGTTTTGATGACGCAAGGCCGTTTACCTCTTCAGTGACGCAACGGGAAAAGAAAGTACCGCCCAGCAAACTTCCGTTGTTCCCCGGGCATAAACGTAATCAAAACCACGATGTTGGGCATTGAAAGCAACCGAAATTATCACGTCTGCGGGAGTTATAGGTTGCAATACGCTTAACACGCTTACTTCGAACGATGCGGTTGAGAATGACAGTCGGATCCTTGTTCTTGACGTGCGCCCAGGCCGCCAGCTGCGCGGGCCAGCTCAAGAAATATATATTAAAGGACGGTGACGCGTGGGAAGCACCCAGCCTTGCGGCAAAAGAAAAATATGGCTCGCGCTCGCCCTTGTTTTCGCCAGGCGCGACTGCGACATCACGACGAAAAAATAGAGACTCTTTGACGCATGCAACTGCCCAGGTCCCTCTTCTCCCCATATCGCCCATAAACCCAGAAGCGTACCATAACCCATACTCGCGATATCCGCAGCGCCTGGGCGGAAAAAGAAATTGTAAAACCGAACTGCGAACTGACCTATCATGCGATCTACGTAGCTCTCAGATTTTCTTCAACAATGCCAAAATCCGTTCATGAACAAAATTTTCGACATATACAAAGCACCTGCACGTGAAGAATAGCATCTTCGAAATCACTAGATGACGATCTAAAATGCTGTCTTCGTCCGGGGCAAAATAATGCCCTATAACATTCAGGCAAGCCTCGGAACTGGCACGACCCCATAGCCGCCACTCGACAAAACACTCGATTGCAATGCGATGTTCTTGCTATTGTAGGTACTTTTCGTCGCCTCATATTTTCCAGGTACGGTCGACCCCTGTCGACCCCAGGGGCTTGGCGCGCTCAGTACCTATCCCAGTTTCGCGCCAAAACCCACCAAGTGACCCTAGGACCAAATTTGGCGCCAAAACAGCGCCCCTGACCCCCCCCGTCTCAAACGAGGACTATGTCCTCAAATGAGGACATTTGGTTTTTGGACATTAGAGCCAAGATTCCCCAATGCTCTGACGCAGAGGCGCTTCACAGACTACTGCATGGCATGGCTCCACATGTGCGACTGGATGTGGACAAGCACTTCTCCCAGTTCGACTACGTGGACTGGCAATGGGACAAGGTGTTGTCTTATGTGCTCACCCTCTGTCGTGTGCCTGCTTTTTCTGTCAAGTGGGAGCCTGTGGCCACGCCAGTGCCACCCATCAAGAAGTCCCTGAACCAGCTGGATGACCTCCTGGGGGAGCTCAATGCCTTGGATCCCACCCAGGGTAACTGTTTTATCTGCAACCAGCCAGGTCACTTTGCACGGGACTGCCCCAGACGGGACCAGTTTCCCCCTGCCACGAGAGGACCTTTTGGCGCCCTGCCATCTCCCCGGCCACCCAGCCTACCTCCTGGCGTTCCTGCTGGCGATCACCGGATGCAGCCAGGGTTTCAGCCCAACTTCCAGCCCTCTGGGAGGTTCCAGTCCCGCGCTCGGCCCTTCAGCAGACAGGATAAGCGTAGGATGGTGAACGCTCTCATGCAGCTGCTGGCAGATGAGGAGGATGGGGGGAACGAGGATGAGCCTCCAGCACCACCTGAGCAGCTTCCACCAACAGGCAGTGGAGCACTCCCAGACCCACCTGCGGTCAAAAAACTAGTTGGGTCCCCATGTCATTCCCCTCACGGCAGCAGATGTGATTTTGGGGATCCCATGGTTGTCTGACACCAATCCTGCTATTTCTTGGCCTGACAGGGTGGTCCAGTTCAAGGATGGGACAGTGTGGGATGCTACCTGTGTGTTGCCAGGGGGGAGAAGAACAGCCACTGAGTGCTGTTCCACACAGACAGCTGTCAATGATGGCAAGGGAGGGGAAGCAGGTGCGAAAGGGGTGGATCAAGAGCCGACTTTGGAGGAGAAACGGGCTGCCCTACTGAAGCATGTGTGGTCTGCCAAGCATACTCTGTCTTATTTGGCCACCTATCCAGTGGAACACATCTTTTTCCTGCATTTGGTGCCTAATGAACCTGAGTCTGCTAGTGGTCATTCTGTCAATGCTGTCAGTTCTACTGTCACCACTGAGCAACAACAGCAGCATGATGCCTTGTTGGACAAGTATGGAGCCATCTTTGAGGACAAGATGCCCCAGTATCCTCCAGTGAGGGACCCATCACACATGTCATCAAGTTGGTAGAGGGTGCTCGTCCTCCTTTTGTGCCTATGTACAGGATGGGCCCTGCAGAGATGGCAGAGCTGAAGACCATACTTATTGGCCTGTTGGAGGCTGGTCTGATCCTCCCAGCTAACAGCCCTTTCAGTTCTGGGTGTTTGCTTGTACCCAAGCATGATGGGGGGTGGAGGTTGTGCATTGACCTGAGGGGACTGAACAAGGTGACTGTCAAGTCCCTACCAGCCATTAAGGATGTACTCCAGCACGCAAAATGTACTTCGTACCGAAGTTTGTCTTTTTATGCTGAAAATTGTCATGCATGATGTTTGCAACCAAAATAGACCTCGTACAAAGTTTGGTATCGATCGGACGTCATCTTGGTGACATTTGCTAGCAATACAGGTACATTTTTGTCATTTTAAATTAAATTAAATAGTAATAAATAGGAAACAGTACTAAATCACGTCAAACCATCATGGATATTTGCAAGCAACCTAATTACCACTAGAATAGACCATGCACAAAGTTTGGGGTCAATCTGAACTCAAAATAGTGACATTTGCTAGCATAAATACTGCATTTTTTGCCATTTTCAAGCATTTTGCTCAGTGTAAGCTACTAAACAATATCAAACTACGTCATAAAGCTATGAAATATTGGAAGCAACCTAAACAACTAGAATAGACCATGGGCCAAGTTTGGGCTCAGCTTGATGTCAAAATAGTGACGTTTGCTAGCATAAATGGTGCATTTTTTGCCATTTTCAAGCATTTTGCTCAGTGTAAGCTACTACACAATATCAAACTATGTCAGAAAGCTATGAAATGTTGGAAGCAACCTAAACACCACTAGATTAGACCATGGGCCAAGTTTGGGCCCAGTTTGATCTCAAAATAGTGACGTTTGCTAGCATAAATGGTGCAATTTTTGCCTTTTTCAAGCATTTTGGTAAGTATAGTTGCCTCAAACTATGTCAGAAAACTGTGAATTGTTGTAAATAACCTGTTTGCCACTACATTAGACCATCCTCAACTTGTAAGGTCAGGCATAGGTAAAGGTAGTGACATTTGCTAGCACTATATATGAGCAGATTATGCCTCTTTTCGCATATACACATTAAAAATAACAAGACAATATTAAATCATGGCCTTAATACAAGGTGTGCAAATGCAAATCACACCAGATCGGATGACCAATGATGGGTGGCTGCATGCCAACACATCTACCAGGCTGCAGGGTGAGAGGCCACATCGCTACAAGACAGGAATCCTCGCAATTGCACACCGCTAGTACACTGCA
Source organism: Mesostigma viride (assembly GCA_009746045.1). Classification (NCBI taxonomy): domain Eukaryota; kingdom Viridiplantae; phylum Streptophyta; class Mesostigmatophyceae; order Mesostigmatales; family Mesostigmataceae; genus Mesostigma; species Mesostigma viride. The sequence continues at coordinate 147,291 of RPFO01000692.1, read as the reverse complement.
TACCCCAAGAGGATTTGGCTACAAGCCATAAAAGTTTGGCCATGCTAACACATTCTTCATCCAAGCAAAATGCAGCCTCTCCAAACTCAACTCATTGATGCAACTAGGCCAGGCGAGCATGCTCTACTTGCCGATAACCATGAGTAAACTTGTGTACCACTTCATTCCATGCGCCGGTAGATGGCACCGTCTCATCTACCAGTCATCCCCGGCTCCCATTCCGCATCCTCCTCTCCTCTCCCTCTCCCTCTTCCTCCTCCCCCTCCCCCTCCCATTCTCCCTCCCCTCTCCCTCCCCCTCTCCCCCTCCTCCCCCTCCTCCTCCCCCTCTTCTCCCCCTCTTCTCTCCCTCTTCCTCCTCCTCCCCGCCTTCACTGTCACTGTGCACAGCAGGGACGGCATCGTCTATGTGGGTGCCATCACCTGCGTTCACGGTGCCAGCCTAGCTCCTGTGGAAAGAAGCGAGCGCGGCCAAATGCCTCGACTGGGTGTGGGCAGCCGCACACGAACTGCGTCACCTCCGCCAGGGCATGATAGTCCTGCCCATCAGCCCACATCGCCTTGATGAGCAGGTGACCTCCCCTTTCCTGAACCTTAGTGACCCAGCCATGGAAGCGCTCCCTCTTCCTCGCTATCCCCGGAAACAGGGCACACAGGCGCATCCCGATAAGCGCACGTGCTCCATGCTCGGCAAAGTAGGCATTGCAGTCATCCTTTGCTGCTGCCCTGGCGGCGGTGGCAGTCTTGTAATGCTCAAAGTCAATCTGCGGGTGCTCTTTCAACGCCGCCACCGTGGCAGCTGACAGTTTGCCGGTACTGATCAGCTCAGGCTGGTGCACCTCTGCCGTACCGCCCACTGTCCAGTGCTGCAGGTGTACATCAGAAATGGGGACCGTCATCCCTGCGCTGCCGCCACCTAATGTCACTCTAGAAAACTGGCCCGTCCACGACGGTGCGTAGTAAGGAGAGGCGACAATGCTGTCACGCTCCGTGCGATCGCCTTCCAGATCAAGGACCTTCACCAGCATGTGTGGTGCCCACGGCATTCCCTGCCCGCAGGTGACGGCTGGCCGCTTAACAACGAGTAGGTCGCTGCGTCGTATGAGGCTTCCATTCACCTTGAAGGTGTGCCTGCCGGAAATCAGTGTGCGCAAAGCGGGCGTTGCCGTTGATGTGCTCCCTCGCGCAGCGGGCGCACATGCGCGGTTGATCTGCGCTTGAATCTCGCGGGCAGGGCAAGCGACGTGTGAGATTACTTGTTTTATGGGCAGCCTCAGTGCTCGTGTTGCCCGCGCAACCGACTGGTCGCCTGCAGATCGCAGCGGTAAGGGTACCGCCTTGTTCGCTTGCAGTTCACGCTTCTCTTTGAGCTTTTGCTCCATGATGTCGAACAGATTCTCGTTGTTGGCACGCACATCCTCCACGGACTTTGGCACCTGCTCAATCCATCCGTCCAGCAACTGCTGCTTCTCAGCGGCGACGATGTCAGGAAAAAGGCTGTGAAGGCTAGCGCAGGTACATCTCCTGGCACCGCCCTCGTCCCATTCAAAAAGCGGCACTAGACCAGGACTTCCTTTGGGGGCCTTGCCACGCTCTATGAGGAGGCACCCATAGACAGGATCTCCCTGCGGGGTGTACCCAATGGGCGTGACCCCGTCACAAGCCTCGCCATTAGGCCCTGTGGGCTGCCACTTGTTCACCGGTGCATTTACCAACGTCTCCGATGCGGCTAGGCGCCAGCGGACATACACGGTCATATCCGGGCCCCAAAACACTTCGAGATCGAACACCTTCGAAGAGCGGTGCCTCTCCCTCTCGGCTTCGGTTGCTGGCTCATCATCCAAGTCGGCGGTGGCGCCCGCGCCCGCACCCGCGCCGGCGCCTGCGCCCCCACCCCCGCCCGCGCCCGCGCGCGCGCCTTGGGTGGCGCCCGCGCCCGCACCCGCGCCGGCGCCTGCGCCCCCGCCCCCGCCCGGGCCCGCGCCCGCGCCCGCGTCTTGGGTGGCGCCCGCGCCCGCACCCGCGCCTTCTCCCCCGCCCCCGCCCCCGCCCGCGCCCCGCCCGCGCCATGGGTGTGGCCCGCGGCTGGCTTCTTCGGAAATGCGTCCATCGATTTCACCCACCGGCCGTCGCGGTGGATGCACCCTTTCGGCCACGTTGTGACATCAAGCGCGGCGTCCCCAATAGAACAGTCATGCAATATGAATAATCATTAGTATCAACGATGCGTTCATGCAGGCGTGAACTGTGAAATACAACAAGCATGCAACAACGACTCCAGCACACTTAGTAAATACTGCTCATAATATCTGTGGCACATGCAACATGGTTAAAACACACATGGATGACCTGTATGGCTGCACATGAACTGTCCACCTAGAGAAGTAGAAATTCAGCATGATATCAAGAGCCATCCACACAAATATATGTCTTACCGCAGCTTAGGGCTTCTTCGGGTTGAGTTGGCGAATCGAGCTTGTTGAGCCCTGCTCGAAGTAATGCTCAAATGCGATGCCCAGGCCCGCCAGCACATCATCAAATGTGATTAGTTTCACAGGTGGTCCGAAGAGTTCCAAACGTGGTTGCTAATTTTCAGGCAGTGCCTGAAGGCCGCCTCGAAAGTGAAACGCGAAAGTGAAAAGGGGTCACAAACCCTATGTTCATATCCTTGACTCCCCCGTCGAGAACGAACCGAAAACCAGCGCCATGAACGAACTTGTGACGAGTAGATGACGACATCGTGGTTATGGCGTCGTACCCCCCCTGGTGCAGCTGCTGCTTTATCGCCGCCTTCCTGTCCTCTTGCTTCCGCCCGGGCGAAAACCAGGCGCTTCGCAATGCCTGGAGATGTGATATTCTAATGGGCTTCATGCACTCGTGGCCGCACTTACAGTCGAACGTCTCGTCGGTCACTAGGCTGCCGGCATGGGTGCTGCCGCTTAGCACTATGGCTGCGAACTTGCGCTTCCCATGGTGTCCCATCACCATGATAGCGAAAGCCAGGAAGCAGATAGCCACGATTATGTCCCAGCAAAGCCATAGCACACCTTCCGTTTCGACCGCCATGTCGGCCACTAGTCCGGATAGCTCAATGTGCACCTGACCTTGACACTAATCGCACAAACAGCCACAATTTTGCAAGCAAGAAGACATGGCTACCTCGGCATTTCATGAAATGTACTTCGTGAAATGCATTTCGTGAAATGTACTAAGGAACGTGATTGGCCGGCGTTCGCTCGCCAAATCTCGCAAAATGTACTAAGGCACGTGATTGGTCCCGCAAAATGTACTAAGGAACGTGATTGGCCGGCGAAGATTCTGTAGGGAATTTTAATTGCAGCAAACAGAATCTTCGCCGGCCAATCACGTTCCTTAGTACATTTTGCGGGACCAATCACGTGCCTTAGTACATTTTGCGAGATTTGGCGAGCGAACGCCGGCCAATCACGTTCCTTAGTACATTTCACGAAATGCATTTCACGAAGTACATTTCATGAAATGCCGAGGTAGCCATGTCTTCTTGCTTGCAAAATTGTGGCTGTTTGTGCGATTAGTGTCAAGGTCAGGTGCACATTGAGCTATCCGGACTAGTGGCCGACATGGCGGTCGAAACGGAAGGTGTGCTATGGCTTTGCTGGGATGATTATCATCGTAGTACATCATATGTATTACAGTACATTTCACGAAGTACATTTCATGGAGGCAGAGGGAAAGTTCCTGTTCATGGTGAGTCGGGGTTAGCAATCACGGCAATGTCGATACATGTACTTGCAGTATATACAAATGCCATAATGTCCTTAGATGCAGCATGAATGTCTATTGTTCGGATTTCTTTTATCACGATGCTTAGGATGCCTTCCGACAGAAATCTGCTGCGCTACAGGTCGGGAATACCTGAACTTGATATGCGTGGCCAGTGGCCATGGCAGCCGGGGTCGGTAAGAATTAACTTCGATAGCCATGAATAATGCGGAAAGTGAACGTTGTCCACCCGCTGCACAGGGAAAATGGCTGCACAGGAACGGCCTGACGTGATACTGTCGCAAAGCAGTTCTCATAAGCCGACAATTACACATTCGACTTATGATCGATAATCGGCGCAGGCCTTCGACATTCAAGCGCGCATCGAAACGTCGTGAGGATTTCGGACATTTAGATGAAGTTGGATTGTTTTCGGCCCTCGTATTTGCCATGATCTTGGCCATCCAATCTTTTTGCTTCGTGCACAGTTTGCGTTTGCAGTTAAGCGTAGGTACATGACAAGCTTGCGTTTGCGTTTGCGTTTGCGTTTGCCTTTGCCTTTGCCTTTGCGTATACATTTGCATGTGCGCTTGCGTTGCCGTTTGCTTATGCGTCCCAATGTATGTCTGGCTTTGGGCAATTCTATTTCCTTGTCGTTGGGATATGAGTGGGTGCTGGCGGTGGTGTTACTGTCGGCAGGTAGAGTGGCAGTGGCTTCAACTTCTGTTGCTTTTTCATTGCATTTGCATTTTCATTGGGTCTCTGTAGTTAACAACTGCTTTAAATATCTTTGTTAATAGCCGGCTTCAGCTGTAATTTCGATTGCATGTTGCTTTTGAATTGCATTCGCACTGGGCACATGCAGTGGGCATTAGGCATTGGTAGTGCAATTACACATGCAGTCACACTTGCAATTGCAATGAAGTTGAAATTGAAGCTGCAGCTAAAATTTGCTACGTGCCTACTGGTACAGTCGCATGTGCAGTCAACTTTGTGCTTGTTTATTATTATTATTTCTTCTTCTTTTATTTCTTATTATTATTATAATTTCTTCTTGCTTTTCGTAATGTGTGGTGGTTAGAATGGTGATGGCAGGGGCAGGAGCAGGGGCAGGGGCAGGGGCAGGGGCAGGGGCAGGGGCAGGGGCAGGGGCAGGGGCAGGGGCAGGGGCAGGGGCAGGGGCAGGGGCAGGGGCAGGGGCAGGGGCAGGGGCAGGGGCAATCATGAGTTGCTTTCGGCCTGGCATGTGCACCAGAACTGGCATATGTGCTCGCAATGCAGCTTGCTACTCTTGTTCCTTTTGTTTGCCTTTTCTTTTGTTTGGGAACTGTTCGTGCAGGGGGGTGGGATGAGGCCGCGAGTCTCTGGGCAGGGGCATTGACGTGGGTAGGTGTGTGTCTGGGCTAAGTCTGCAATTGTCGCTGCTGTGCTGTACTTCTGGCTGTGGCTTACGGTGCATTTGTGGCTTGGAGTAGGGGTGAGGCTAGGGTGGGCGCAGGCGCGGGCGTGGGCGTGGGCGTGGGCGTGAGCGTGGGCATGGGCGCGGGCGTGGGCGTGGGCGTGGGCGTGGGCGTGGGCGTGGGTGTGGGCGTGGGCGTGGGCGTGGGCGTGGGCGTGGGCGTGGGCGTGGGCGTGGGCGTGGGCGTGGGCGTTGGCATGGGCGTGGGCGTGGGCGTGGGCGTGGGCGTGGGCGTGGGCGTGGGCGTAGGCGTGGGAGTGGGCGTGGGAGTGGGCGTGGGCGTGGGCGTGGGTGTGGGCGTGGGCGTGGGTGTGGGTGTGGGCGTGGGCGTGGGCGTGGGTGTGGGCGTGGGCGTGGGCGTGGGCGTGGGCGTGGGCGTGGGCGTGGGTGTGGGTGGGGCGTGGGCGTGGGCGTGGGCGTGGGCGTGGGCGTGGGCGTGGGCGTGGGCGTGGGCGTGGGCGTGGGCGTGGGCGTGGGCGTGGGCGTGGGCGTGGGCGTGGGCGTGGGCGTGGGCGTGGGCGTGGGCGTGGGCGTGGGCGTGGGCGTGGGCGTGGGCGTGGGCGTGGGCGTGGGCGTGGGCGTGGGCGTGGGCGTGGGCGTGGGCGTGGGCGTGGGCATGGGCGTGGGCGTGGGCGTGGGCGTGGGCGTGGGCGTGGGCGTGGGCGTGGGCATGGGCGTAGGCGTGGGCGTGGGCGTGGGCGTGGGCGTTGGCGTGGGTAGGTGTGTGTCTCAGCTACATCTGCTATTGTTGCAGCTGCGCTCTACTTCTGGCTGTGGCTTTGGGTATAATTGTGGCTTGGAGTAGGGGTGAGGCTAGGGTGGGCGTAGCCGCGGGCGTGGGCGTGGGCGTGGGCGTGGGCGTGGGTGGGCGTGGGCGTGGGCGTGGGCGTGGGCGTGGGCGTGGGCGTGGGCGTGGGCGTGGGCGTGGGCGTGGGCGTGGGCGTGGGCGTGGGCGTGGGCGTGGGCGTGGGCGTGGGCGTGGGCGTGGGCGTGGGCGTGGGCGTGGGCGTGGGCGTGGGCATGGGCGTGGGCGTGGGCGTGGGCGTGGGCGTGGGTGAGAATGGGCGGGTGCGGGGGCAGGGGCATGGGCATGGGCGGGGGCGGGGGCGGGGCGGGGGCGGGGGCGGGGGCGGGGGCGGGGGCGGGGGCGGGGCGGGGGCGGGGGCGGGGGCGGGGGCGGGGCGGGCGGGGCGGGGGGGGGCGGGGGCGGGGGCGGGGCGGGCGGGGATGGGGGCGGGGGGGGGGGCGGGGCGGGGCGGGGGCGGGGCGGGGGCGGGGGCGGGGGCGGGGGCGGGGGCGGGGGCGGGCGGGGGCGGGGGCGGGGGCGGGGGCGGGGCGGGGGCGGGGCGGGGGCGGGGGCGGGGCGGGGGCGGGGGCGGGGGGGGGGGCGGGGGCGGGGGCATGGGCGTGTGCATGGGCGTTGGGGGGGTCAGGGGGGCTGGGGTTGGGTTTGGGTGGGTGGGTGATTGGTGCAATGTTTGGAGTTGGGGCTTGTGTGTGTGTGTGTGGGGGGGGGCATTGGCATTGCCATGCGCGTGCACGTGGGCGTCCGCGTGATCCTCTGTTCGTGTACGTGTTCATGCATGTGCCATGACGGCACAATGCATGTCAGATTCGTGACTTTATCGTGTGTTCCCTAGTTGCAAGTATTACTGCTAAAATTCATCGCAGCATTCCATTCCTTGCATAATGCTTGATTGCTTGCATCAGTTCATTCTATACTTCGATCATGACCTGAAGTGCTTAAGTATTACCAGACTCTCGCGCAGTGTCAGAATGTCCAATTTTTAGCACACATGCATGTTTGCACACCAAAGCCCTCATTCCCATGTTGATAAGGCTAAGTACAACATTTTTTTTTGTGCGGTGATCCACGAAATGCAGCTGTGAATGGCTCTAGGAGGTCACCAATGGTGGCCAGACCTGTTATCGAGCATTGGGAGACGTTACAGGGGCATCAATCACAGTTACATTTAGTTCAGATGTAGTTCAATTTAGTACATTATAGTATAAATGTAGTAGAAAATAGTACAACCTAGTATATTGTAGCATATACTAGTTCAACTACCTCCAGATGAGATCCAGGGGCTATGGGGACACGTTTTATGCAAAACTGAACTTGAAACAAGCAAAAAACAAGAAACTTGGAAAAACTCAAAATGTACTTGTGCTGGAGTACATTCTTAACGGCTGGCAGGGAGTCCAGGTACCCTCTGCCCAGAATTGATGAGTTGCTGGAGAGGACTGCAGGAGCTGCCTTCTTCACCAAGTTTGACCTCAGGCATGCTTTCTGGCAGATCAGGGTGGCTACTGAGGACATCCCCAAGACGGCCTTTTCTACTCCATGGGGACAGTTCCAGTGGACAGTAATGCCCATGGGTGCCTCTAACAGTCCTGCCACTATGCAGATGTTTGTCAATGCCATCTTTGGCCACCTGACTGGAAATGCCCTTCCCCAGATCTCACCTGATCTTCGCAACCCCAGGTTCAAAGACATTGCCCACTTGTGTGACACTACCAGGGTGGTCTTCAGGACTTGTGTGGTCGTCTACCTGGACGACATTCTGGTACACTCTCGTACCTTCAGGGAGCATCTGGAGAACGTGGAGGAGGTCCTTAAGGTGATCCATCAGTATCATCTGTCGGTGAAGAGGTCCAAGGTGGAGTGGGGCCAAGAGGTGAAGTTTCTGGGCTACCAGCTGAGCGCTGCAGGTATGACTCCTGAGGCCAGCAAGGTCTCTGCTGTTTTGGAGTGGCCTGTGTTGAAGTCAGCTCATGATGTCAGATCCTTTCTGGGCCTGGTGGGCTGGTACCGACGGTTCATCCCTGACATGGCGGCCATCTCTGGTCCCCTGTTAGCCCTGCTCAAGAAGGATGTTCCCTTTGAGTGGACTGCAGCATGCCAGCAAGCTTTTGATGTGTTGAAGCAGAAGCTTACCACTGCTCCCTTGTTGGTGGGCCCCAACCCAGACTTGCCATACCAGGTTAGGTCTGATGCCTCACAGGGTGCTATTGGTGCAGTACTAATGCAAGATCATGGTAAGGGCCCTCAACCAGTGGAATACATGTCCAGGAGTATGACGTCTGCAGAACGTAACTACCCTGTTCATGAGCAGGAGCTGCTGGGATTGGTGGTGGCCTGTCACAAGTGGGAACACCTACTGAAGGGGGCTCAGTTTTCTGTGGCCAGCAGCGCCAAGGATGGACAGGGCAACGAGTCTATTACCCTGATGACTGACCACAGGCCCTTGGTACATGTGTTGGAACAGACCCGGATGAGTAAGAGGATGGCTGGATGGATGGAGTTCCTGGGGGGGTTTGGACCTTTCTCTGTGAGGTACATTCCTGGTACGCAGAATGTGGTGCCTGACGCCCTGTCCAGGAGGAGGGATTTGATGGGAAGTTTTCATGAGGACTTGGACATCTGTGCTGCCCTGATTTCTGTGGTAGAGTGTGGAGCCTTGACTAGAGCTCAGGCCAACAACCAGAAGGTTTCTCAACTGTTGACACCACCTGTAGGGAATAACGGTGGTCCCGTGATGCTCATCGACCAGGGCTCTGTCCCAGAGTTGACAGGCGTCCAGGAGGGTGTCCAGTCACTGTCTGACAGTCTTAGGAGAAGTCCTGAAGGTGTGGTGCCCACTCCCACAGTGCAGCCAGGTGAGGGAGACCCTGCTAGGCGCAGCAGAGGTAGGCCCAGGAAGTGGGTCATGGACCCTGTGTTGGTAGGCCGGTCCAAGGTGTTGGCCTCTCAGGTGATGGCAAGGTCAAAAGGGCCTATAGCTACTACTGTCTCATCCAAGCAGTTGGTGGCTAGCCCTGGGCAGGAAGAGGAGATGCAGATGCAGCCCCTGGGACCTGACAAGGACCTGGTGTTGCCTAATCCTTTAAATATTTCCCTGCTGGACGTCATCAAGGCCTTCACCAAGACGGAGGACATGGCTACTGCAGCTATCCAGAGGGGCAACTTTGGCAATAGACCTGTAGAATACTGGGAGGGCGTTCTGTATGTTCACACTCATGATGCAGAGCACACGGTGACTAGAAAAGTGTATGTGCCTGAGATGGCCATTCCCACAGTGTTACATTGTTTCCATGACGATGTGACTGCGTGTCATCCTGGTTATGCTAAGCTACTTCATGAGGTGCAGCAGAGGTTTTGGTGGCCTGGCCTTTATCAGGATGTTAAGGCCTACGTGGATTCCTGTGACTCCTGCCAGAGAAATAAGGTCAGGAACCAAGCCACGCCCATCTTTCCCATGGCTATGCCCATTCCCCTGCGCCCTTGGATCAGTGTGACTATGGATTTTATCTGTGGTCTCCCATGTCAGATGGTGGCAATGACAGGATCCTTGTGGTCATGGACAGGCTTTCCAGGATGTGCCATCTGATTCCTTGCAATACTCATCTCACCGCTGCACAGTGTGTGGATTTGTTTATGAAGGAGATCTACCGTCTGCACGGCATGCCTAGAGTGATCATCACTGATCAGGACCCCCTTTGGCTGTCAGGGTTTTGGAAGTCATTCTTTGACATCCTAGACACTAAGCTGGCATTCGGTGTGGCATACAGGTGTGCCAGTACTGGGGCGGTGGAGAGGATGAACAGAATTGTCAGGGAGTGTCAAAAGCACTATTGTACCCACGACAACAAGGACTGGGACAAGAAGCTACCTTTCATAGAGTTCGCAATCAACAACTCTCCTCTGGCTCCTCACCAGATGTCCCCCTTCGTGATCTGCAATGGCCAGTGTCCCTTGACACCATTCGACTTGGAACTGCCTGACAGAGACGCTGAAGGCCCTTTCCAGCGACGTCTTGGTTCAGTCCAGCAGTTGTTGGCTTCCTTCCAGGAGGCTCACAGCATTGTGGCTACCCAGCTGTTGAGGACACAGGACAAGTACCTGACTAACGCCTGGCAGCAAACGGTGGCCAGTCATTCCTTTGTAGCTCCTGGGGACTTGGTGTTGTTGGAAGCCAACAGAGTGCTGCCTGAGAAGGAGCAATGCAGGAAACTGCAACCACTCTGGTTGGGTCCTTACCCAGTGTTGGCCACCTTTCACTATGGTACCGTGGTCCAGGTCCAGGTGCCTTCTCACTGGAAGCTCAGGAATAATATTTTTCACCTAGCACAGCTGAAGCTGTACAGGCGTAACACCTTGCCAGGCAGATTGTCTGCCCCTTTGCCTTATGAGTTGGATTCTGAGGGGGAGAAGATCTATGAAGTGGAGCGGTTGTTGGCTCACAGGGTGAAGGGGAAAGGTCGTACTAAACAGCTGCAGTTTAAGGTACACTGGAAGGGAGAGCTAGAGGTGACTGCTACGTGGCTGTGGTTGTCTGATCTCACCAACAGTCACTCTGCTGTACTAGATTATTGTCAGCGTCATGGGATCACCTTGCCTGAGTGGTATGTCATGGGCTCTGAGCGGTGTGCTCCCCTTCATAGCTCCCAGTGAGCACTGCTAACGCCCTTTTTGGTGCTGTGTGTCTGTGGTTGCCAGCCATGGCAGACTCCCATCCTGAGGGGACACCCAGGCCACCTGCCCAACTCCAAGAGGACGTGAGGGCTACGTATGTCTTTCAGCACGACTACGCTGGCCCCAGAGCCACAGGTACTTCGCTCCAGGAAGACGCTGGGTTCGTGGAAGCCCATTTTCTCAACCTGTTCCAGCGTATGGTACATGATCAGCAACGGCACGAGCAGCGTCACGGGGCCATGATATCAAGGTTGACTCATGTGGAGGGTTTGGTTACTCAGATGGCAGAACACTTGAGGGCTGGGCACCTTCCACTTGTGGGTTCTGCTGTGCCTGCAGCCTCTGAGGCTCAGGTAGCTCAGGAGGCTATCCCCACCATGGTGGCCTCAGTTCCCTCCTCTACGGAGGCTCCTCCACCCCCTAAGGTGGTGGTACACTTGCCCAGGTCTGTTGTCCCAACAAAACAGGTGGAGCAGTACTTGGACCACCGTAAATGTGTTCCTGAACAGTGCGAGTGGTGTAAATCCTTGTACACAGCCATGAAGGCCCTCGACCAGACAGTGGTGGAGGAGGGTGAACTAGTACCTGAGGGTATGGTAGAGTTGGCCCTGGACTGTTTGCCCCCCAGTCTTTGTGAGATTGGTTCACCCATGGTGGCTTACATTATGCACACCGTCTTTGCAGTGTACCCGTGGCCTTCGTTTGACATGAGGCCGGTGGAGGGCCAGGACTTGATGGCGGCTCTGCCCAGTGACCTGAGACTCGCCTTTGCAGAGCTCAAGCCAGTTGGTTATTCCCAGACCTACACTGAGCTACTCGAGCAAGCTGTCAAGCAGGGAGAGTTTGACATGACTCCGTCGTCCAGCACTGCTCTGTGATGTCATGTTTTCCACACAAGGACAGCACAGTCTTCGTGGGGCTGCAGTTACCAAAGTTCCCTAACGAGCTGAGGGCCAGGCTCACGCCTTTGAGGGTGCTGGTACCCATCTTGGGGCCAGGTGGGGGCCTATCAAGGCCTTTCTACAGCTGTGGTGGGCCTATAGCAGCTGGCTATGTCGCCATAAGACTGCCAGTGGCTGGGTCTTCGACCCCTCCGACAGGCTGTGGTTACTCTGTCCTACCCTGCCCAGTGCAGTAGGTTTTCAGCTGAGTTGGGCAAGGCTGCTGAGACCTGCTGGCTATTCAGGTCAGCAGGAACTGGCCAGATCTGGTGTCCATGGTGGAGCATTTCCCAGTGTTTGGAACGAGGGGGAAGGATACGAAGAAGGGGGATTGGTTCACTTTGTGAAGGGTTTCCAGGATGGTTGGAGATGGGCTGTGGAGTGAGGTGGGGATCCAGAATGGAGGAGGCCAGTTCTGATGTCCAGTCCAGATTTCCAGTAATGACAGTTCTGAGTTCATGGTAGTCTTGCAGTTGTATTATCCAGGCATGGTTGCCTGTGTGTTAGTCACTTGATGACATTTCATCTGTGGGTGAATTTGTCTTATTCAGGGTTGACCATGATCAGATGATATGAGATAGGAGGCCCTTTGGGGATGTAAAAACCCACTTGCTTGTCCCAAGAGGTGGTGGACTTCCTGTTTATTGTTGTGTTGTTTTGTGGAGGTTGTTGTTTTATTCTTCTTGGCTTCTAGGAACTGGGAGTTCCTGTCTTGAGGGGGAGATATGTAACAACCAAATGTTACATCCAAAGTTTTCCTACTGTTGATCTTATTATGAGTTCTTTAGGACAATTATTTGGGAAGTTAGGAGGCTTCGACGTCTGATGGATATTGGGCCTGCTGAGATCTGTAGAATTTATTGTTCTACCCTCATTGGTCGTGGCCTGATCCACGTAGGGTACTTTGCATGGTTTTGTTCAGTCAGTCATAGATTCTCTTTAATACCGTTGTACCTGGTGGATCTGGTTCCAGGTCATGGAGATTCCGTATGTGCTGGCTTTGTGTTGTGTTGAGGATTCGGAAGCTATTAAGATCTTATCTTGAGTGATTCTCACTTTTGATTGGTCCTTCCGGGTTAGGGCTGAGCCGACTCTGCGTGCACGATGACTTTTATCCTGTTTGTGGCGGCTGTGCATGTGTGCGTGTAAGAAAGCTAAAGCTATGGTGTAATTCAAGGGTTTCCTTGTTTCATCAATCAAACAACCCTTGCCAAAAGTCAACTATAACTTCAACAGATAGTCGACTTGGATATAACTTGTCTGTTGTGTCTAACAAGGGTGGGGACTCATTCCCTTAACTGTTGAAGATCCATCTTCATTGCTTCTCTGGACGTGAAGTTATCTGTCGCGACTCCAACCCAGGTATAAAGATCTTTTCACATCAATGTTGAAACTGAGGCTGTTGCAAACACAACATTTTTAGTCGTTACAGTTAGCCATGCCATGATTCCAAACGTCCAAGAACTGCACACAGTGCAAAGGCAAAAAGCCGGAGGACAGCACTTTCAAATGTGCGGCGGGAACCAAAAGCCTGCGTATGCCAGAAAACATCGTGTCGCTGCAGCGACGCGAAGATGTGGACAACGAATCCAGTGCCAAGCTCGGAACGGCCGCAAAGGAGATCTGGCATCACAGGGTTCAGATGTGCGGAGATACTATGCGATCCAGCCGGTCCACGACCTGTTTGTAGAGCTTGGGCCAAGGGGCAGCACCGAACAGATGTGGGCGACGTTGCAGAAAACACCGGACTTGACGGAGCATAATGTCTCGGTCATAGTTTCAATGCACAAGGATACACATTTCCATCACCATTCATCTTCATCACCCTGAACGACTCGAACACGCGGACAAGATAACGGCAGGCTCGAGCTACCATGGTCCGGATTCTCCCGATTTCTGGCCTGCGCTGGTTGTCTCCTTGATAGTCTTTGACCAACAAACGATGCAAGAGTTCAACAAGAGTCGTGATGAAATTGACACGATAAGAACAAAGACGGGAAAAACGATGTAACTGACTAAGAACAACACCATATTTTGCTGTGTGGGAAAGGAGACTGTGAATATCGGGGTAACGAATAAAAGGAATTTGCTGGTATTTAGGATCCAAGGTTGCGCTTATCATAGACAGCCGTACGCCAGCCCTTCTTGTTATGGGTAATGTTAAGATCGAGGTAATTGCAATGAGTATCCTCCGACGTGAGCTTTAATGTGAGGGACGCTTGCGGGTAGATGCCAGGCAGACCAGCGGTGATATACAAATGGCTTGCGAAATCAGGGTTGTCGAAAGCAATGGCATCATCAATGTATCGACATGTGTGGATAAAACGCCTGATGAGAACATCATCGCAGTTGAGGCAATGAGATTCTTCATGAATTCGATCAAGCTCATAAGTGCATATAATAGATAGAGGTTTGCAAGGAGCCCGGCACAGTTAGTGCCCATAGGGATGCCGATAGCTTGTTGGTATACATTGCCCGCAAAACAAATTAAGGTGTTATCAACAGGATCAGAGATCCAATGAACAAGGTCAGCCTTCGTGATAATATAATTTAATATAAGCATCCCGCACGATAGCACCTGCCGCAATCCCTGAGAGCCACGTTGCCGTGGGCTTGGTCTGAGAAACACGCACGTGCAGGTGGTTGCGCCCGTGAGGCCTACGTGCATACAGATCGACGAGTAAGGAGGCTATCTAAACGAGCTTTCAAATCGTGCAAATCTAGTGTGGTATATAGAGTGGTGAAATCATAGGTGGCTATGGGCATAGGTATACGCTTCTCTGCTGCTGTCTTAGAACGGCTATACTGAGGGCGGCAAGGCGTAGGCGTACTTGGGCTGAGTCTATGACGATCCAACTACCAGCGCATTCATACCCGGCATTCGACAGCACCTCCACCCATAATGCATTGGCTTCGGGGAGAAGAGCATTCAAAGCATGGCAGATGAGTTTCGAGAGAGGCATCAGTGGGGCTGAATGCGACGCAGCAATGGTGCGCAAAGCAACAGGAGTTTTGTGCAGCTTAAGAGTGAGATACAGATATATGGGAACGTAGTGGTGGTGGCGCGTCGCTGCCGCTTAAGGAATGCCCCAGCAACAATGTTTTGGCTGTGCAGAAAAGCCCGATGAGCAGCAGCGATGCTGGCGGTGGACTGTGCACGCTGAACATAGGTAGGGCTGGACGCCAACTCGTGTTGCAAAGTAGCAAGGTAGTGCTTCTTGCATATAAAAGCAAAGTTGTTGGCACTCTTGTCAAGACACGTGATGATAAAGTCCTGCTTGAAGTGGTCAAGAAGTGCTTTATCTGTGGTGTTCAGCCAGGTGGTGCGGTGGACCTGCCGGAGACGGTAATCAAGCCTGGTGAGACGTGCATTGCACTCGTGAATGACGGCGCGAAACCACGGTTCCATGGCAAGGGGAGCAAGCTGTAGGTCCGTGCACATGGCATTGCAGAATTTGCGCAGTGATGTTGAGAGCATTGCATTTACCTCTTTGGCACACGTGCGCTGGACCCACGGCTGAAACTTGGTGCCTTTGGCAAAAAGGTCTACAAGCGTGTGGCTCGGCAGAATGCTGAGGTCAGCGGTCATGACGTGCTGTGAGGTGGGATCAAGGTACTTGAAATACCGTTGTTGTTGGCAGGGGCAGCTAGGGCCCTGCCAAGATGGTGGCCAGCTCGGTGGGCGTTGTATCGCGGCTGACCTGCCCGTTGCTGAAAAGTGAAAACCAGTTGTCCCAAGGTGGGAGAGTAATGCCAGGCCGGCGGCAATGGGAGTGCCGAAAGTGTTGCGCATGCACCACGAGCGGCATCGCAGCCTGCACTTGCGGCAAATGCAGAATGTGCGGCAGACACAGCTCATCCATCGCAGCATGAATGAAAGGTGAGATCAGTAAACGGCGCGGACGCAGTGCATCTGCATTCCCATTGACACGGTGCCGAATGATACGTGAGAGAAGGCCTCGCAGACTAGTGGCATGGGAGCGGGGGACTTGCAGATCAGCTGGGGAGCACGACCCAACGGCAATGGGGAAGCTGTTAAGCTTCTTCAAGCTGCAGGCTTCGAGATAGGTTGCATGAAAGTTGCCGCGTTGCATAAGCCGAGACATGTGACGTAAGCAGCGGAGACTGGTGGAGTAAAGGGAAGGATCGGTGGACACATGTGTGGAAGGTGGAGGGGCAGCAGGGGTGACGCTGGGGGGATAGGGGCGATATGGGTGGAGATTGTGCTTCAGACGCCAGGCACGGATGATCGACATAAGAGCTGGGCGGGGACGGGGGCGAGGCGTGCGGCGGCGAGACCGAGCTTTGAAGCTCTTGCCTTCAATGCAAAAACCGTGGGGCAAAATGCATGTAACATTCGTTTCCAAAACGTTTCCCGATGCCCTGCGGCTTTGCGAAAAGCGGCGCCGGTAAAGGTGCCGGGGACATGTTCCAAGGGGACGACTCGCCAATCCCACCACCCGTATTGGGCCATGGCGCCATGTAGGGGGGTGTCGTCGTTGGGCGGCAGGGCGGCCAATATGAAGGCGGCGTGCCGCTCGGACATGTTCCTGAAAACGCGTCCAGGCATCCCGTTGCGTCTGGCCAACGTAGATACGCTGAGGGTACCTGCGGTTGTAAATGGCATAAATGACGCGACGAGTGCTTACGGGGTGTGGGCGAGTGGAGTTGGTAAGCGACAAATGCGTGCGCTGTAAGCGCCGGAGGCGACGTAGAGTATGGTCATCCTTGCAGTGATGGTTATGGCGCGTGTTGATGCGACAACGCTTCCGCCATGCCTGTGAGGAGATACGATAGGGGAACTGCCGAGAAATAGCAGTGTACTTCCGGTAATCAATGCCACTTGATTGCCGTATTCTGTGGAGGGTAAGAGCATGCCAGAAAGTCATAAGGTGTTTCATGATGATTCAGATGCACTGAGAGCTAAGACATCAAACAGAACCAGAGCGGAGCATATTGAGGTAAGTCAATATTCACTGCGTAACACCCGTTACGCGATAGCGGTGGTCCATGATGCATCTCCCCGGGGCAGGATGTGGCTAATACAACACAGCTGAACGGACTCGGAACATGTGGATTCCCAGTGGGGGGGCCTTAATTCCAATTGTCATGCTTGACACCTCTTTCCTGTAACGAAAAGATTTCCCTTCTTCATGTTCCAGATGAGTCACCATGCTCCTGCCTTTGTGTTTTTTTTGGCGTTTGTAAAGAGATATGGGAGGGTAAACAAAAGCAAAGGCTGATATTGCCGTGTGGGGGGCCCGATCCTTGGTTAGTCCGTCTCAAGTGCCCACAGAAAAACACGAGAGTAGCACACACAGCGCGCAGCCCAGCCTTAAGCTCCCTCAGTAAGAGTAAAAGAAAAAGGACAAGAACAGCAAAACAAACAAGAAAAAGAAAAAGAACAAAACACAGACACGTAGTGCAATGTGAGCGGAATGATGGAGGAAGGTGAGAGGGGGACATCGCATTGAATGTGTAGGCATTGAGGCAGCCGAAGCGTCCCATCCCCGGGTACATTCGTGGCTTTCAAAAAAGCCACAACCTGCGTGGAAGAGGAAAATGCAGGAACGATGAGTATGATCCTGAAAACGAGGTTGAGGAAACGCGGAGAGGAAGTGCCGGCCGCTGAAACGATTCCGATGGAACTATGGGTTTAGCCGACATGAGGCGGTGCAGCTGACTATCTCCATCTAAGCTATTATCTAACGGCATGACTACGTACCGGCCTACAACATCTATCTATATTAAAAATATAATTACTTACAGCAGAGTGAAATCACTCAAACCAAAGCAAACGCCCAGCTATAAACCTATATACAGAGCCATGTCAAAGCTCTATACTACGATAAGACCAATGGAAACGCCTAACGGGAGGAACCTAATAGCCCTGCTGCACCGCAAAATCAGCCCGCGTACGGCGGAGCATGATGTCAGCCATGGCCCGAGTCAGCGCCACCGACAAGCGCTGACGCCAATATGACGTCCAGGTCCGCGCCGACCATGGGGCCCGCTGGCCCTCCAGGTCCAGCCGGTCCTCCCGGAGCCGGCAACACTCCTTGAAGAAGGCGGAGGTCAGGGGCCCCATGGCCCCAAACTCCTCCAGGACAAAGGGCACCACACGATGGTGCCCGACGTCGCCGCATCTATCTATATAGCAATGGCGTGCCTCCCACGGGTTTGCACACGCGGGCGCTTCCCCACAGGAGGGGGCTCGTTGTCCTCTATGACCTGGGCCCACTTGGCCTTGTCCATCATCTTCGTCCAAATCACGTACGGAGAGGCCTAGGTCCCCCATGTCCTCTACTAGCTGTTCTTTGAAGGTGCGGGCCTTGCGGCGTCTAACATCTCTGGGCCCGGCCCACGTCAGGAGGTGCCGGCCAGGCTGAGCTGCATGGTCGCAGTCCCGCGGGGGGGCCACGTGAGGTGTCTACCTGGTTGGTGCGAGCTAGGTGCCCTACTAGCTGCAGGCGCCGCTGCTTAATGGTGCTGGTGATATATGGCATGCCCTGGTACAGCCGGGTCCTCGATATTGCGATGACTGAGAAAGGGGCATCTACTGATGGGTTTGTAATATACAATCAGGGCTACAACCTGCAGGTGTAGGATGTACAGCTATCACCTGCTCGGGGTGCACAAGGTGCACCTGCATGACCACCATGATGGTGAACATGCCCCCTGATCGAGCTCACACAGGGCGGCTCGGGGAGAGGGCCTAGGATGCCTGCATGACATATGGGGTGGAAGATATATATTAAAAGCGGGTCAAGCTCCTGGCCTACGGCGACGTCGGGCACCGCCATCGTGTGGTGCCCTTTGTCCTGGAGGAGTTTGGGGCCATGGGGCCCCTGACCTCCGCCTTCTTCAAGGAGTGTTGCCGGCTCCGGGAGGACCGGCTGGACCTGGAGGGCCAGCGGGCCCCATGGTCGGCGCGGACCTGGACGTCATATTGGCGTCAGCGCTTGTCGGTGGCGCTGACTCGGGCCATGGCTTACATCATGCTCCGCCGTACGCGGGCTGATTTTGCGGTGCAGCAGGGCTATTAGGTTCCTCCCGTTAGGCGTTTCCATTGGTCTTATCGTAGTATAGAGCTTTGACATGGCTCTGTATAATATAGGTTTATAGCTGGGCGTTTGCTTTGGTTTGAGTGATTTCACTCTGCTGTAAGTAATTATATCTTTAATAATATATTAAAGATATAATTACTTACAGCAGAGTGAAATCACTCAAACCAAAGCAAACGCCCAGCTATAAACCTCTATACAGAGCCATGTCAACTTTAGCTCTATACTACGATAAGACTGCAATGGAAACTCCTAACGGGAGGAACCTAATAGCCCTGCTGCACCGCAAAATCAGCCCGCGTACGGCGGAGCATGATGTAAGCCATGGCCCGAGTTAGCGCCACGTGACAAGCGCTGACGCCAATATAGTGACGTCCAGGTCCGCGCCGGCCATGGGGCCCGCTGGCCCTCCAGGTCCAGCCGGTCCTCCCGGAGCCGGCAACACTCCTTGAAGAAGGCGGAGGTCAGGGGCCCCATCATGGCGGCCCCAAACTCCTCCAGGACAAAGGGCACCACACGATGGTGCCCGACGTCGTCGTATAGGCCAGGAGCTTGGCCCGCTCCGCCCGGTCCGCCGTGTAACCTGCCGTGAGGGAGGCCCCAGCCACGTGGCTAAGAGCCAAGGGCCGCGCCACCGAAACGTCAATAAAGCAGATGCCGGCCACCCCCCTCAAAGTCCAGCACCACGATGTCAGGCCGGCCGGTGGTTGGGGGAATAGAAGGCTGCCAGCGCCATCTGCATCCTCGGACCGGATGTTCGCGTGGGGGAAAACCGACCGAACCATGGCGAGCACCACCGTCAGGAGGACAGTGTGCAAATACAAATACCAATTCTGATTCTGTTGGCCCCCCATGCAGGCAAGGTAGTGAGTCCCCGTGGGATCCAGCGGCTGCCCACAGCAACCACACTTGGCCGCCCGGCCGGAACAACTTAGAGGCTGCGGGGCAAATAGCTGGTGCCGGAGCGCCACCGAGTAGTGGCTGGGAGCTAAGGCGAATGGGGGGGCCATGGGGAGAGCACGAAGGTACGCCGAGCCCACACTCCGCAATGAAAGCGAGAACAGGGCTCCACGCACGTCCCTGGGCGTTGAGGTCCGCCAAAAGAGCCATCCAATCAGCCGTGTGCAGAATACCCGCGTAGGTTTTCTGGTGTTTATCGATGACGCGAGCAGGGAATGGGGCGGGAGATTGAACGGAGGCGACCGAGGGAGTGCCGCGAGGGAGGCGGCGCTGTACTGTACTATGCTAATCTCATTAGAAAAATAATTACACAAAAGTTTAAACAAATATCAGAAATCATAATCAGAATCAGAAAATATCGTCTGCATCATCCCCCAACCACTAGATGGGGATGTAATCCTCATCCGAGCTGTCCTCTACTGTAATGGCAAACGAGGCGGTACATAGTGTAGCGGCTATCCTCAGGACCAATAACCTCCACCTGCGGACTTCTACCCTGGCTAGCAATGGGCCGCGGGGCCCGTGGGGAGAAAACAGGAGCATACCCCTCAGGAAGGTGCTTATCGCAGATGGCAGCCCATTTCTCAGTCATTGTCAATCATCCGGGCGCGGAGTACGGATAGCCGTCCCAGAAGCCCTGCATCTTCAAGCAGTTGTGTCACATAGGTCCGGGTCGCGCCGCGCCGGTGTCCGGCGCGCGCAAGTTTGCCAGTGGGTTGCGATGGGACAAGGGGACCCTGCCATAGGAGGAGGATTCTCCCGATTTCTGGCCTGCGCTGGTTGTCTCCTTGATAGGAG
Source organism: Mesostigma viride (assembly GCA_009746045.1). Taxonomy (NCBI): domain Eukaryota; kingdom Viridiplantae; phylum Streptophyta; class Mesostigmatophyceae; order Mesostigmatales; family Mesostigmataceae; genus Mesostigma; species Mesostigma viride. Next base: position 126,853 of record RPFO01000692.1, on the reverse strand, counting down.
GAGGTGTCTACCTGGATGGTCCCCCCGGCAGGGCCCACATCGGTAAATTCACCTGGTCTGTGCGGGCAAGATGGCCGGCAAAGAGGAGCTAGGCGGCGGTGTCGGATGGTATGGGTGACAAGAGGGAGATCGCAGTAGAGCTCGGCCCGGGTGCGGCGTTCTTGGTAGCGGACGCCGAGGATATGACGGAGCATTCGAGGGACGGTGCCGTCAAGCTGCTGGCTCAGCGCCTGGTCCAGGGTCCACGCCTCGCAGCCATAAAGGAGGATGCTGAGGACAAGGGCCTTGAACAGAATGCGCTTGCGTCGCTCACTCAGGTAGCGGCAGGTCCAGAACCTGTCGAGGCGGCGGAGGGCCGCCCAGGCCTGGCCAATGCGGGTGTTGATGTCGTTGCCCGTGGAGGGGAAGCCAGCTGCCAAGGAGCTTGAAGCGAGTCGCCGGGGGGACGGGGCTGCCGTCCAGCAAGAGGAGGGGCCCTCCGCGCCACAACACCAACCCCGAGGAGCCCCAAGTGTACTGGCGGGGCGGGGACCTTTATCAAGGAGACAACCAGCGCAGGGACCTTTATGTCAACAAGAAACTGTGGTCCAAGCCCCGGCCCCCGGGCTCCCCAGGGATAGAGCACTCAAGCTAGTTGCCTAGATGGGGGCAATCGATTATTAATTAATTAATTAATTAGACTCGTGCTCCCGTTGGGGAGTCACGGAGCATTAACCCCGATGGATGGATGGATGGGTGCAAACATTCCTACCGGTCTAATCTATCTACATTGGCTACATACTACATCGATTATGGGATAGCTTAGGCATTACAGCACTTGAAATGATACTAGCGCCCAGCGTTATAGTGCCTTCAATTAGCTCTGGCACCTTGTGGCCATCAGCTTGCGCCTTAGCCGACGTCTTGAGCCCACCTCACCTGTGTAGCATAAGCTATGCGTCAGCCTACCTATGGTATTGCACTTGTTGTATTGCACCCACAGTGTTGCGCCCCGGCACCATGCTTTGGAGAGAGCGCTCTGTGGCCTGCCCACCTGCGGCAGTGAGAGAAGCTAGGGCGCCCTCCCTCCTTCTCGTTGTGTATATAGGGTTGAAGGTTCCTTTACTCTGTATTGGCACCCACGTGATTTAGTCACGTGTTAATTAATTAATTAATTAATTAATTACGTATACGCCGGGCTGTGGCAGCATTAAGTTGCATGATCGCCACAAGCTGGCTGGGCATCCTGAAGGTACTGTAGTGGACTGAGGCGCGCCTCGATCACCCGGCTGTCGGGATATCACGTCTCACTAGCTCACTCGCCACGCATGGCCGCAACTGCGCCAACCAGGGCTAGGAAGCGCGGTACATGAGAAAATCATGTACTAAGGGGGACAACGTGCGCTTCTAACCAAAGCATTGTGTCTTTAGCGGGGAAATTGCAGGTAGGGTTGGGCCGTGGTAACCATAGGCAAGCTGTTTCCGGCCCCACCGTCTAGAGCTCTACACGTAAGCCAGCTGCATGATTTGAATGCACAAGGCTACACATTTCCATCACCATTCATTTTCATCATCCTGAACAACTCGAAAACGCGGAAAAGATAACGGCAGGCTCGAGCCACCATGGTCCGGATGCTCCCGATTTCTGGCCTGCGCTGGTTGTCTCCTTGACATGCCCATTCTCAGGGATATGTGTTATACATATGCTCCCCACTATGCTGCATTAGCTTAAAGTAGTTAGCCTTGCTTTGCCCATGCAGAGAGTTACTGAGAGTAGAGGACAGCTCAGATGAGGATTATATCTCCCTCTACTGACTTTATGGTTGGGGCATGATGCAGACGATCTTTGTAACTTTCGTGTAAATCTTTTCTAATGAGATAAGCATAGAACTCCGTGGCATGCCCATGCGCATGACACGGCGCAAGTACTTACTTACTTTTACTAAACCTAAAGGCATAAGCATGGCATAATGCCATAACGTTGTCGGTCCCTGGCCTTCCGAAATGCCCGAATAGCCCATTCAACACGCATAGCCCTTCCACCTCGACGCACCAACTCGATGCGACACCATTCACACCAACGATGGTCCTACATCAATTATCAATTACTGGCCTCATTATGGAGGATTTTGCAGTCAGTTCTGGCATGGAAAACTTCACTATTTTGGCAAAGTGCGAAATAGGCGATCATCGATGAAATTATTAGCGCCTGATCAGCGCTATGCGAGTAATGAGTATTCGTAATTTCGTTGCACGCCGCCCTGCCGGCTGCCTCTAATCTTCAGTGATCAGTCCACAGACGTTGCAGACAAATCGCATGTTTTGTTGTTTTGGTTGTTGATGACTCAACTCGGCGCATACATAATTATGGGCGCTGTTGACTGGGGCTCTTGTGCGGTGTGCTGGCCTGCAGTTTGCAGGCGCGCTCTGCCAGTCACCTGTGTCAGAGACGATGCCCATCATCTTCAACCTGCCGCCGGACCCTATTTTTATAAATGTTTTGCTGTGAAGGGTGATGAGATTCGGTGAACTGAACTGTAAGCGCGGCCTCCGTATGGAGTTTGGCAGTTACTTCGCAGTTCTGACGGCTCGATGCCGGCGAAAGTCCCTGCCAGACACATGGATACGTTCATTCCCTCAATTGCCTGCGTGTTCGTGTTGTACAGCAAAATGCGTGCGTGAAATATAGCAATGGATTCCTGCTAAGCTCGGCGTGAGATTTTGTTAGGTCGAAGCTTTGGGAATATACAGCGATTTATGAAGGGTTTGAGCATGCAGGCTACAAGTCATCTTCTGCGCTGCATATTTTAAGTGTGTATTATTTGATGGATTTGGTGAGCTGATTTAGGACGGCAATGTCCAATGTCATCGACTCACAATGAATTGGATCGGGGCGCAGGGGCACCCCCTCGCACCTCAAATGACGACGATGGAGGAAGTGAACGGGGAAATATACGCGCACCTTACGCAGGTTCTCAGGCCAACGCATCTTCATCCTTGTCGGGTCCGGAAATCGACTCCTCCTTTCCAAGAGCTCAATTGCCGGAGAAGTACGTGCTCCCCACTAGCTACCTGATTGTAACGCAGTGCCGTTTTCGATTAGCTGCAGTTTGCCCGGACTCATTTACGCTTACCGCGCGATATAAGCGCATTAATTTCCAGCCTCTTCATACCCTCGCAACGTAGGTATACCAGAATATGATGTGTTAGAATATAGCGTGTTTACGTTCGCCCTGATCACGTGAGTTTTTTTTTTAGCTAGACCTTCTCGCTCTGAACGCTAGCCCGGCATAATTTTAACGTACAAGACTACACATTTCCACCTCCATTCATCTCTATCATCTTGAGCGACTCGACAAACGCGGATAAGATAACGGCAGGCTCGAGCTACCGTGGTCCGGATTCTCCAGATTTCTGGCCTGCGCTGGTTGTCTAATTGGTATTTACGTTCGTTGAGGCAACCATTTCTAGAAACGACGTGCTATGTGCTCAGTGGTGTGTTGTTCAACTTTGGCAATAAATCAGCAGCATATAACCGGGCGCTTGTTTCTTTTTTTTTAATATTAAATCTTCACGTCCTTACAATTTCAAGTAGGTGTACGTAGTCGTGGAAAAGGCTATGTTTCCTTTGCTGGCCTGGCCGTCGAGCTCGTTTGGGATGCAATTTGTGAATCAAGCCATTTTGCTTGCGCGCCTGCTGCAACAATCATCGTGGCTATGGCACACCTAATACCCACGTGCACACTTGTAAATCACCCTGCGGGGCGCAAACGGGATTCTAATGCGCTTGTGCTTCCCTGTGCGCACGCACAAGTTCCTTTGCTTTGCATTCCTGCACTAACCACCCACACCTATGTAGTCCCAGCACTTATGAACTCATTGTGGTTTTTCACACCCGCTCGTGTAAGGGCACCCAGCACCTATGGGTCGTCTTTGGGCTCTCTTACCCCTTGTCATCCCCTGCACCAAGCATACGCCCACCGTGCCTCACCACGCAATAAACGCATACGCCAACCGCATACTCGTGTGCAACAAGGATCTCCACCGTGCCCGCTCGTACGCAACACCATCACTCCCCTCCTTTCTCCAATGCCCGCTCCCTTGTCTTTTAAATAATTACCTGTCACCCCTCCTTTGTCTCGTGGATAATCACCACCGTGCCCGCTTGCACCCCCCCCTCCTCATGGACGCTTGCGTTCCTCTTCCCCGGTGCCCAAACATGCCCCCCCCTCCCGCCTCCCGGTGCCCCCCCCCACGGCCAGGTCGCTGGGCGCGTTTGCTGCTGAGGCGGAGATGCAGCGCATCGCGGCTGAGATGGACCGCGGCATTGGCGCGCGGATAGGGCGCCGCCGCAAGCAGGGCAGCGGGTCCGCCGGTGCTGGCAACGCAAACGACCACGATGCCAATGAGGACAGTACTATTGACGTGGGCGAGGGCGATGCCGGGGGCAGCGACGTCAGGAATAATGACATGAACGGTGGCACTAGTGGCATGAACGGTGGCTATGGTGGCATGAGTGGTGGTGCCGCGGATGCCAGCAGGGATAGCGCCGCCGTGCAGGGTGGGGCGTATGCGACTGGGGCGGGGCAGGTTGCGCCACCTAGCGCACGCAGAGGGGGGAGTGGAAGGGAGGGCGACGCGACGAGTCGCCCGCCGGTGCCACTTGGCATATTCCCCGGGGCGCTCTCAGGGGATACCGCCAGGGAAGGAGGGGATGTAGGGGCGGACGGACGCCTGCGACGCAAGCCGTCGTTGCTAGGACAGCCGTCGGGTGGTGCAGGCCGGAGCAACGATGGGGAGGACAGTCGGTATGGTGACGCCGGTGGCATGGGGGGGCCATCTGGGGGTCCAGCGGATGAGGCGGGGCCCAGCGGCGGGGAGGAGGGTTACGGTAATGATGGCCCAGAGGAGCAAGGCCCCCGGGGGGGGGACTCGGGCCCCCCGATTAGCCCCCAAGAATCCAGGCTGGTCCTGGGGGGATCCACGCCGGGGGTCCGACCCAGCGCGAGCGGTCGTAAAGGCGGAGCTCGTGCCGGCGGCGAGGTGCTCATGTCCTCCCTGTCAGGCAGGCTCCAGGGTCCCGCCCCGGAGCTTGTAGTCGAGACAGGGGGCGCTCCGGCACCTGGCGTGTCGTGGCAGCAAGAGAGCGGGTCGGTGTACCGGCCATTGTCCATGAAGTCTCCCAAAGGGAAAGCGATCGTGATGGCGGTGTCGGAGGATGCACCTCCCCCGGAAGCCTCGCCGGACCCCCCACCCCCACCCCCACCGGTGGACCCCCCAACGCGCAGCCAAAGCGAGCCGTCGTTGCAGCGGGTGGGCGGGCGAGACTTGGCGGTCTCGTTGCCGGTGAATAACGCGACGATCGGGGAGGGGGATCCGGGGGGCCGGCGGGAGAGCACGAGCTGGGGGCATCTGGAGATGGCGGTCATGTCGCCGACGGCAGAGAACATCATCCGCACGATGACGCGGCGGGTGGGTGGACAAGAACAAGCACAAGCACGCACGCGCCGTGTGTGTGTGTGTGTGTGTGTGTGTGTGTGTGTGTGTGTGTGTGTGTGTGTGTGTGTGTGTGTGTGTGTGTTGGGGGGGGGAGAAGTGTTTACGTGATGGTGGCGTCTCGTAACGGCCAGGGCAATGCGGGTGGCGTCCCGTAGGAGGCAGAGGCCCTGGATTTCTGTTTCTCTGGGCTGCCCTTCTCTGTTGTTATACCTATGATGTAGATGCCTGTGAGATTGATTCCTATGATATAGATATAATTCTACTTTCTGTGTACCCTTTGCGCCAATTGTCCTTCGCCCTTTGTATGAGCAAATGCCACTCCTGCGCAGTTGCGCACAACGTTATTCTCCATTGCTGCTCCTGTTTGCTATCCACTTCTTGCCCCTCCCCCCCTCCACTTTCTGCACCCCCTCATCCCACTGGGAAAGGGTATGGAAGCATAACTTGGTGCTTCAGAAACAAATCAGTTGAGTGTCTGATTGCTCCCCGCGCTTATTTATAGCCACCGCGGTGGTGGCTTTTCTCTTTCCATTACTTGGCTTTCTCAACTCCATCACCTTCATCATCTCTTCCACTATGCCCTATCCCACTCATTGCAGGGGGGCAGCGAGCAGATGAAGCGGGCGGCCGCTATTCTGCTTCCTTTGCTTCGCACGCATACTAACACAAGTTTATGCACTACCTCCCTTTTTCCTCTCTCCCCTTCGTCCCACAGGCGGGCAGCGAGCAGATGAAGCGGCGGCCGCTCTCCGCGCTCGAGCGCCGCTGGCTGGCCGGCAACTACTCCAACTACGTGGTGGACCTGGCCGCGGTCGGCGTCTTCTTCTACATGGTGAGCGCACGTGTGGTACAGCTTGCTGCCACGTGGTGGTGGTGGTGTGGGGGGTGGCGAAGCGGGGAAATTGGTTAGCAAATATTGCTCCCCGAACCAACCCACCCCACCCCACCCCACCCCACCCCACCCCACCCCACCCCACCCCACCCCACCCCACCCACCCACCCACCCACCCACCCACCCACCCACCCACCCACCCACCCCACCCACCCACCCACCCACCCACCACCCACCCACCCACCCACCCACCCACCACGACCACCGCACGCCCACCCACCCACTGAGACACAGCCTGCACATTCCGATGATTGCCGAGCGCTGATGGACAAATGAACCCCACTTTCTCCATTTTTCTTTTTTTTTTTTTTTTCTGCTCCTCCCGCCCTTCCCCCCTTTCCCCCTCCCCCCCCCCCTCCCCCCTTCCCCCTTTCCCCCCCCCCCCCCCCCCCCCAGCCCTGATAGCGCCGACCTCTGTTTAACGTCACCTCTCACGATTCACTCTCTTCCCCCCCCCCCCCCCCCCCCCCCCCCCCCCCTCTCTCTCTCTCTCTCTCTCTCTCTCTCTCTCTCTCTCTCTCTCTTCTCTCTCTCTCTCTCTCTCTCTCTCTCTCTCTCTCTGCCCTCGTCCGACTCACTATTGCCACCCCCACAAACTCACGGTCCCCCTCCCCTCCCCCCCCCCCCCCCACGCTCTTTCTCTCCACCCCATTCCCAACCCCAAACCCCCCAACCCAACCCCAGGGATTTATCCTGAACGCGCGCGACACAGAGATGTCCCCCATCGCGTGGCAGCTCGCGTTTGGCGGCGTTGCCCTCATGGCCCTCGCCAAGGCCGCGCAGCTTCTCACCCAGGTGCTCACCTGGGTGTGGCTCTGGGCTCTGCTCACCTCACTGCTGGTCGTCGGCCACATGTTCGGCGCGATCAAGGCCTTCCTGCACATCTACAATGGCCAGTTCCCTTGCTTCCAGAAGACGGAGCAGTACGGCGTGTGCTACACGGGCCAGCTGCTCATCGGATTCGCCGTCGCCGTCGTGTACATGGTGAGGGCGGGGGCACAAGTGCACGGATAGGAAAGGGGACCGTCGCCGTGGCGTACATGGTGAGGGCGGGGGCACGGATTGTAAAGGGCCAGTACAAGTGCATGGATAGTACACGGGATACATCACAGAGAAACATTGTACTAGTAGAAATATCCCCAGTATCATCTATGGAACGTCAAGAAAACAGCTTTGCAGAATACTGTGGTGGCGAACGTGTGGGCAGCACTAGTACTACCTCAGGTCGCTTGAAAGGAAAAAAGTTGCAGAAAAAGTTGTGGTTGTGTTCGTGGTGAAGTTGGAGCCCTTGCTCCTACAGAGATGGCAGCGCGGAAGGCAGTGGTTGTGCACTGATTACTGAATTGGGAGCTGGTTGACACCGATTTTGCTGCGGGGGCACCATTTTTGCTGCGCGGACACTGGAAAAAGGCTTGAGCTGACGTTCTCCTGCACTGGGTTGCAGTTGTCTGGCCACAAATTCCTTTTCACTTTGCTACTGGATGCGATGGCTTGGACCCAGAAAGGTAGACTATAATTGTTTCACCCCTTCAGAGGGTTATTAGTCCGTGGCTTGCCAATGGGACCAGGTGCCACATTAGTCAAGTTGTTAATGGCCTGCCGCGTCACTTCTCCGTCCCCCCTACTTTCACCCGTGTCTCTTCCCCCTCCCCGTGGTTTCTCCCTCGCGCCAGCTGGCGAGCCTGCTGTACATGTTCCTGTGGCGCGCCTACCGCCGCAACCTGCTGCGCACGCGCGGCGAACTGCAAGGGGACGTGGACATGAACGCGCTGCTGCGCACGGTGGACTCGCGCATGCTCGACTACACGGTTGCGCTCACCTCGGTCGCCGAGGTGGCGGCGCAGGAGGCGCGTGCGGCGGCCAGCAAGGCAGCGGCGGGCAACCGCATCGCGGGCACGCCGGGGCCGCGCCGACCCAAGAACAAGGACGGGAAATTCACGGCATCCGCACGTACGTGTTGAACACGTGGTATATTGGATCGATGTTGGGTGCACGTTGGTCGTGTCGTACGTCGAGTGGATGTTGGGTGTGTGGGTGGATGCTGGGTTTGTTGTTGGGTGAAACGACCCAAGAACCGGGACGGGAGATTTGTTGCGCCCGCATGTAAGTTTTTTCACCAGTGGATAGTTGATCATAACGCGAGTTGGTCCATTGACTAGCTGGTTTTTGTTAGGCAGTTAGGCAGTCGGACAAGCAGGCAGCCTGGCAGTTAGCCAGCTAGGTTGCTGGCCCTGTGCTTTGCTGAACGCTGTCACTCTGGGAGCTTTGCTTTCCATCATTTGTCACCCATTCAACCCCCCCCCCTTTCTCTATGCATCATCTCCAAAATTTCTCCCTGTCTCGTCCGCCCCCTTTTGTCTCATCCGCCCTGCCCTCACTTACTTATAACTGCGGAATGGGGTCATGGGTGGCCCTTGTTTGTGATCCCCCTCCCTGCATGTACTGCCGGCCCGTCTGTCGGATGCGGACCATCCTCTCCCCTGGCTCATTATCCGCAACCCGTTGGTGAACCCCTCCCCCCCTGCCACCCGTTTGTGGACCCTCCCCCCTGCAAACAGCGGGGGCGATCCCTGTGTCCCCCTCCCACGCCGAGTCCGGCTCACTCATCTCCGGAATCATCCCGACCGTGGGGCCGCCCCCCTTCGCCCTCGCGCCAGGGTCCATGCCACCGCCCCCGCCCGGGGGGATGCCCATCTCACGCCCCAGTCGGCGCAAGGCGGGACAGTTGCCCGGCCCGCCCCCGCCTGGGATCCTGCCACCCCCACCGATGCCAGGGGGGCCGATGATGCCCCCAGGTGGGCCACCCCCGCCGTGGGCCATGGGGGGGATGATGTCACCCCCGCCGCCGCCCCCGGGCGCGCTGGGGGGTCGGCCGAAACGGCGGCCCAGCAACCTGGGTGTCGGCGCGAGCACGCCGTTGCCGCTGGCCGGGGGTCCCCCGCCACCAATACAGCCGCCGCCCCCGCCACCCACATTCCCCCCC
>RPFO01000692.1:0-112500 GCA_009746045.1 Mesostigma viride | reverse complement strand
ACTGGTGGGGTGGCCGCCTTGTCCCGTGAGTGGGGAAGGCGGTGGCACCCACGCAGTTCTACCTCACCTACCAGGCCCATGAGGGTAAGAAGCTGGTTCTTGATCTCGTCAGCAAGGGAGGTTGACGTCTCACCTGGCTTCTGGGGGAAGCGACGTACGTAGCACCACTCGGCACTCGCGGCGAGCGCGATCGCGGTGACCTCCCGTTGCTGGGCCTGGCGGTGGTCCTCCAGCTCCTGGAGCTTCGTGGCGATGGCGTCGGTGGTGGAGGCGGTCGCTGACCGCAGCAGGTCCGCATAGGAGAGCGGGAGGTCACCAGCATCCTGCCGGGGTGGCTGGGAGGCAATGGTGGCCGTCTGCTCCGCTAGCTTTGGGACCTGTGTGGCCAGGGCCTCGGTGTGGGCGGTGATGGCCTCAAGCTTCTTCATGAGCACGCCGCACTTGCCTTACACCTGGTTAAGGCGAGAGACAAGTGCAGCATGCGTTTCCGAAGCCTGCGCCGCGGTGTGTAGCGCCGTGAACTGTGGTTGTAGCTTGTGGACGACCTTGGTTTCCACGTTGGAGACCCGGGCCTCGACCGTGTTGAGCGTGGTGTGCAGCGATGTCAGCTTCTCGGCCAGCGGCCAGGTCACGTGCTCCTCCAGCACTGCGCGGATGTCATCCTTGCAGAGGGAGGAAGCCGGTGGGGCTGCCAGTTAACGCTAAGCGCATTGGCGTGATCCTGATTCGGCATTTCTCTGCGATTCCAGCGGCACCGGAACGAGTTCATTCCGACAAGTATCAAGAAAGTTATGGCGTTCCGACTTCCCGGTCGCGCGCGAGCGCGAGCCGGCTGTTCTTCTAAGTCGGACGTGAATATTTGCCGACGACATATGGGGTCGACAGTAATTCCTGGGCTGACAGGAATTAGGTGCTGAACCTACGACGGTATTGGATTAATACGTCGTACGCAGGAAATAGGAACCTTAACCTGTGGTCTGTTGGTACCGCAGGCCTAGTTCTGGACTTCTAGGTGCAGATGCAATAATCACTGTGGTGACTGTACTCTGTGGTCACTGTGCCTGTATGGCAGACCTACTGTATAGGATCTGGGCGCTGTACAGGTTGTGAATACTGTACTGGGAGTGTTAATACTGAGCAGGCCTCTTAGGCTACTCAGGACTAGCAAAGCACAGTGCACAAGTATATAAAGAATAGGCCAGTGCCAATTGGGCATCTCTTGCGAGCCCGCCTCACGTGTGTTGCCTTGACTTGGCAAACGCGTGTACAAGCCTCAAGTGTGTGAGCGCTGTAACATTATCCAATTTTAACAAAGCTCCGTTTCCAACCATATTCACGCATTGCTGCATTGCAACCATATCCTTCACATTGCGTTTCATAAGAACGTTAACTCAAATTACAAACAGTCTCAACGGAACGGCCAGGAGGGTCGTTGCTGGTTGTGGCGTGCAGCGTTGACGACGCGAGAAGCTCGTCCGGTGGTGAATGGTGCAGGAAGAACAACGGCAGCAGAATTTCCGGTTTCGGCAGTCTGCTGGGGGTTCAATTTCGCCTGAATTGCGTCGTGTCGTTCGAGATTTATCTTTATTGCTTGCAGATCGTCCGCCTGTTAATCGCAGCTTCGTGCAATTCGTCGACGACCAGGTCGAAGATTGGGAGCGAATTCTGCGGCACGTCCAAACCATCGTCATTCCGGAGCACCGGAGCATCGACGACCTCGAGCAAGAGCTTCACGGTTTGGTCGGCATCCAGACGGTAATTACAGCAGTAGCTGAGCGGGTGCGTGCGGAGTTGGCGGCTAGGCGAGGAGAGGCTGCGGAGGCAGCTGGTGCAGTGCGACACGAGTTCGTGCCGGCAGCAGCGGGTGCGGGTGTACCACGTACTTTCGCAGGCGTAATCGGCGACGAGGGTGTTGCAGCGGGACCAGTTCGACGCGAACGACGCGGAGCGGAGCACTACAGGCGGCTTGCAGAGGTCGAGGCGGCAGCGGAAGCCATCACCGGAGGACAGCGTGCGGCACGAGTCGGCAGGTTTCCGGAGCGAGCAAGGGTTCCTTTTCAGGAACTGCCCCAACCCCTTCGCGTTCGTGTGACGCGTTGGGAAGAGTTTGCCCCTCTTGGTTACGATAGTGACCTTGAGGTGGGAGCAGTGGGCGTCGCTGGGCTAGGCGACGAGGCACTTGGCGACCACGAGGTGCCAAGATACAATCCGCGGGGTGCCAACGACGGGTTGTCACCTGTCTACTATACTAACGGTGACGATTCTGTCATCGCGGGCCGACAGCGGGTCGACGACGGCGCAGCGGCCGGTAGCAGGGTGCCAGAGCTGATTGTGGTGAGCGACAGCGACAGCGACAGCGACAAGGAGAACCAGGACGCGCCTGCGGGCGACCGTGGTGGTCTTGACTGAGTGGTAACACTTGGCATTTTCCTTTCTTGTTCAGCAGCTTATATTGCTTTAATTGCTGCTTGGCCACTTGGCTGGCTGTAGCAGATCTGAACAGAGGCCATCATGAGTGAGGGAGCTATTGACCAACAAGCGCGCCTTATAGGCTTTGCGCGGCGCGGCGCTGGGATGGATGGACGCGATGGACGCGATGGACGCGGTGGACGCGATGGACGCGGTGACGGCCAGGCGCTGGGAGACCAGGCTGCGCTGCCAGATGATCAGAGCCAAGAAGGATCTCAGGGCGGTCAGAACGCGCCAGCCGCAGATCAAGCGGCACCTAAGCGACCGACCGTGGCTGAGGGGTACGCGGTGCTAGGCCAGTTTCAGTCCATCAAGGACAATTGGCAGCCCCGGGACGCTGAGAGGATGTTAGAGGACATGAACTTGTACACGGACATCTACACCGGTGACAAGCTTCGCATCCTGGCGTCTAGTGCCTACATAAGGCAGTCGGCGAGGCGGCTGTTCAAGTTTGTTCGGGAGCGTCGACACACGGCGGGAGACACCTGGGCGGCGTTTATGACGCGACTCAGGGTGTTCCTGAGTGACAAGAGGACCATAGATGGGTCCCACCTGAAGCAAGAATACCTGGACTACAAGCCCATCAAGGGGCAGCTAGTGGTCCACGCCTTTGAAGACTTCGTCAAGCTGAGGGAGGACGCCATGGCCAAGGGATTCTTCGTTGCAGATCGGATGGCCATGGGCGACTTTCTCAAGTCGCTGCAGCTGGACTCCAGCTGCCGGAGTCCGGTCACCATGGATAATGTGACCATCCACATGCGACAGGTCCATGGCTGGGCAGCCATGACGGACCAGTTGTATGAGTGTTTCAGCGGCAAGTACGTAGGTGGTAAGCGCCCTCGTCAAGGGGACGAGGAGGCCGCTGAACCTGCGGTTAAGTCCATGAGGGGATCGGGCCACGGGGGCCCAGCGTCCTCGAGAGGGCCTGAGACCTCTTCAAAGGGGTCGAGGAAGGTCCAGGAGGGGGCGTGACAGAAGGGCTGGACGGGGGACACCGCCGAAGTCGGGGCATCCACAGTCCCAGTTTGACTTCAAGAGGGTGGGTGGTCCTCCCAAGGCTGGGCCCAGCAGTGGGACCTCACGGGACATCAGTCAGGTGGAATGTTATTTCTGCCAGGGGAAGGGTCACTTCAGGAATGAGTGTCCCTCGTACCTGAGGCAGGAAGGTCAGAGCAAGCCAGCTCAGGGTGGCAGCAAGGAGAAGGCTGGTCCATCCCAGGATAAGGGCAAGGGCAAAGCTGCTGATCATTGACTTGAGCCTGCACACATCCCTGAACCCTGGAGGGTGCCCCCAGGGGTGTGTAATGTAGCTGCTAGTGACGGCAGTGAGGGGCAGCCCCATGCTCTAGTGACAGAGCCTATTGGACACGATGGGGCAAGCTTGGTTACCACAGAGAGTATGCCAGCTGTAGCTGCAGTGGTTACTCGCCAACGTGCCCGCCATGGCGGTGCTGAGCCTGAGGTAGGACCTGGTGATGTGGACCCAGGTGGATCTCAGAAGCATTCTGACCGTGCCGGACTGGCACAGGATGGTCAGGATGAGGATAGGGCTGGAGACAGTCTGACAGGCACGACCCTGGTGCCTCCTGTACATAAGGGATCTGTACATACCTTGAGTGCTAATAATGACAATAAAAGATTTTCTCTCTTGTATGACATTGCCTCAAGGTTGCATACCATGTTTGGCCATGCAGCTCAGTCTTTGCAAGTTGCTAGACGGCTGGGAGGAAGTGAGTTGTACTCCATCTGCCAACAGGTTGCTCAAGCTTGCAAGTGCAGGCTAGTTGCTAGAAAGCCCAAGCAGTCTCATGCCAGGACTCCTATTTTGCAGCCAGGCCATGTGCAGGTAGATATTCAGAGAATCAGGGGTTTGAAGCTGCTGGTGGCAGTGGACAGATATACCAAGTACAAGACCCTAGAGATCCTGCCTGACATGGAGAAGCCTACATTAATTGCTGCTCTGAAGTTGACAAGGAGCAGGTACCCTGGGTTGGAGTTGTTGCAGTGTGACATTCAGTTTGAGTGCTGTGAGAACCTGCCAGAGTTTCCAGAGTTGCTGATTACACCCAGGGAGAGCCACGGCCAGCAAGGGGTGGTGGAGAGAGCCATCCAAGAGATCAAGACTGTGCTGCTGGTGGAGAGGATTCCAAGGACGTCATCTGCCATTGTGACATCTGCATGGCTACTGTTACGCCTCGGGTATCTACCACTACCTCTACCTCTACCTGGCCTGATGCTACCTAAACTAGTCAAGCCACCTCTAGCTAAACCCCTAGCGAAAGACGAACGAGACGATCCAGATCTCAATGCATTAACGTAAGTGTTACTATAATACGCCATAAGCCATTTACACAACCCGTTTACTCCAGGAATAGAGGAAGGAAACACAACTACACTGCCGTGACCCAAGCCTAAATGTGTTAATTCATTTAACACACGCCGAGTGCACACACGAGGGGTAGAACGTGCATAAATGGTCACCAACGGTCCAACACGCTCGGGCCGACATGGCCCTCGCCTACAGATGCACGCTGGTCCACTACATCTACAGATGCACGCTGGTCCACTACATTCTACCAAAGGATCAGGACCACTAGTAAAGTACGCGGCGCGGCGCCCAAAGGCACCCAATGTACCACAGTACTGTTACGAGGACAATAGTGTCCCGGTAGGAGCTACACGTAAACCTAGGGACAACCGAGGCAAAAGACCTAATTTACGTCCGTAACTACAACGAATTGTTACGCGACGTAACACCTCCCCCCCACAAAGGTAGGGAGCCCTCTCCCTACGCACAGGGAGGAAAACAAGGGGTAGGAAACCTAATGCACCCAGCACACACCAACACAATCGGCAGACCATCCAAGATACAAGGCACCAACGTATTAACTCGGTCTCCACCACCACGCCGGGAGGTGTAGGGTTAGCCAGCACCAAGCCTGGTGGTAGGTTCCCCTAACTGCCTGGAACAAAGTCCTTGCCGGGGGGAACGGCACTGGGCAGGACACACAGAGTAAACAAATCAGTACCAAGGACCAAGAACGACCAGTCAACTGGCCAGAACGTGAGGGCGACTCTATATACCGGAGGGACAACACCCTCAGGTCGGGCCTAAGGCCCTCTATCTAATGGCCATCCGTCTGGTAGGTACCACGGGAGGCCAGCAGGACATCCAGGTACGCCTGGTAGTGAGACACATCCTCAGCATTGTCGTGCCTATCTACAGTGAGGAAAACATCGGCCCACACGCCGTCAGGAAAAAGACCCAGGAAGGCCCAGTAATACCTATGCTGCGTAAGAACGACCTGGCCCCGGGCCCAGTCCAGGAAACCACAGGCAAAGAGGCGTAGGAAAGGCTCTACCGCGATCAGGCAGAGAGCCCGCAGGAGCAGGCGATGGTACCGGATCCGAGGGCGCATACCCGTCGGGAAAAACAGATCTACCAGGGGCTCCACGTTGGACGGCCACAACCGGATATGCCGAATCTCACGGGAGCGCCACCGACGGGCACACTGTCGCGACCCGAACGTCTCGAGGTAGTCGCTAGCCCGGGGAGGAGGATGACCCCGAGAGTCCAAACCCTGGCCCGGGATGGGCGCTGGACGACGGGCATCCCACTCTAGGATGGGCTGAAGGACCGTGCTGTACGTGGCACCCGGCACCGCAGGAAACTCTACCGTAAGGGCATCTGAGGCCATAATGCCCAGAGGCGGAGGGTAAGCCCACTGGAACCCGCCGTAGGTGTCCAAGTCATTGTGGCGCCTAGCCCAGCGATACAGGACGCGCCGAACCAGGATCTCACCCTGGAACACCGGATCAGCTAAAATAACCATGTCGAAAGGAGGCCGATCAGTCTCAACTGGTAGGCCACGGTCCCGCGGCGCCCGACACACCTGGGAGAACCCGTAGGACATGGGCGAAATGGCAAGCTCGGCGGAGGCGCGCGGCAGGTCACACTGGCGGCAGGCGAGCGCAGACATACCATACCCAAAGACAGGCGTGTCGCGCGACTCCGGAGTCGCATGCACCACAGAAGGGGCCCGATCCCGATCGCCCTCTGACAACTCCCGAAGGGAATCGGCAGCGCGGGTGGCGCGCGGGTCAGAGCCACTGGACCGAACAACCGCAGCCAAAGACCGCGGGGCCGAAGGGACAGGGGCCGACGAAGGGGTAGGAACCGGCACAGACGCAGACGGCGCCGGTACAACAGGGGGCCGCGTCGGACCCGATGCCGCAGGGGGTCGCGACGGACCCGCCTCCGCAACTGGCGCGCCGGTCTCTGGGGGCGGAGCACCACCAGGCCACATGTTGAAAATAGGGCCCGTGGGGACAGGCAATCCGGCATACGACTGGTTACCGTCCAAGCTCCAGTCAGGCACCGGGATCCTCTGCGGAGGACCGCCCTCCCAAAGCCTGGGAAGACCGCCCGGGTCGCTGAAGAAACCCCGCGAGGGCGGCGCTGACGTGGTGGGCGGCTCGGACGCGGCGGCGACGGGCGCGGCCGCTGGGACGGTGGACTCGCGCCGAGGCGCAGGTACGTCAGTAGCAGGCGCAGAGGTAGCCGAAGGCGTAGGAGCCGCAGCAACAGAGGGAGCCGCAGCCGCCGAGGGCTCGCGCGGCACAGACGGACCCGTAGACGTCGAGGCGACCGAAGGGGAAGGGGGCACAGCTGCGGCAGACACCCCACCTGGCGTGGCTGGAGCGTGCGCCTGGGCCGCCATGAAGGCCCCGAAGGCCGCCGTCAGGGACTGGATCTGCGCCTGCATCGCAGAAACTGTCGCCGAAAGAGGATCAGGCTCACGACCAGAGCCCAAAGGGGTAGGCTCCACCGATGCGCACAGGACCGACCTCGGTGAAGACGGGACAGGGGAAGGCGCCGACACTGAAGAGGAGGACGCCGCAGGGGAGGCCGAATACTCAGGAGAATACTGTGCCTCTACCGGCGCGTCCGTAGGAGTAGGGTCGCCCAATCCTACGCCCGCTGTCTGGTCTGCTATCTCCATGAACTCTACTGCCCGTAGAAGGTCGCAGGGGTTCTCATCTATTTCCGCATCACCCTCGGCCGGAAGCCAGGGGAACACATCCCGTAGGCAGGAGCGGCCCACAGGGGTAGAAAGGTAGGAAAACACCCTGGGGCACTGGAGAACCGCAGCTATCTGTCCCAAGGCTGGACAGCTGGAGCCACATTCTAACAAACAGTGCCCGGCATCGTCGAACCCGTGCAAAACAAGCTGGTGCGGTTCAGCAGGGGAGGGACCGTACCACGTGACCCCGAAGAGAGCCGCCCTGACTAAACCCGCATGCTGGGCCTGGAGGGCCGGCTGCACGACGCCACCCGGAAACTGGACCGTGACACCCAACGGCCCGGAAGGGCCTCGAAGTACAGCTCAGGGTCCGGTAGGGGCAGGGACGGCAGCGGGCTCTCAGCCGGAGGGGTAGGCTCTGACATGACGGCTGCGGAGGGGAGGGGACAACCAACCACCCGTCGACAGCAGACATAACATAAGAGAGGAGAAGGCCTACAACTAGAGCTTGTGCAGGGTTTTATATTCCTGCAGCAGGCGACTACACCCATCTAGCTCACTCTCCGTATACCAGACCTTATCTACTTCACTACGAGCATACATCCACTTCACTTTATACTGACGCTGGGTACCGCGGCCCTTTTTGATATCTCTATGGGCCACGATGCTTTCTACTTCGTCTTCTACTTCCCCAGTGTCAGGGTTATGCTCTAAAGGGGCAGGCGCTAGCTCTCTACCAGCGAACGTACTAGGGTGGTACAGTTTCAGCTGGCTCCTATGGAAGGTGTTTGAATGTGTCTGCCAAGAGGTAGGGATATCGACTTTATATAGAAATTTCCTACTCTAGACAAACATGGAAGGGTCCTAAGAAGGCGGGCCTAAGTTTGACCTTAAGTTCTGCTTCAAACTTATGAGCAAAACGGCCAACACGGGGGCCTTCTACTAATACTAGATCTCCTATTTCTATCTCAGGTGCTCTTCTATCTAAGGAGGCACGCAACCTAGCAAGGTACTTAGACTGAGCTTTTTGGTACCCTGAGATCGCGTGGTCATGAGCAGTTTTCATTCTATCTAGTAAGGACTGTACACCTTCTACAGTATCTCGGGACACATCATCCTTGTCCCGTAGAGGACTAGCTAAGAGAGAGGTAGGGGTAAGAGGCTGTCTACCAGTATCTAGGAAGAAGGGCGTATATCCATGCGCAGCTGGGGCAATTGTTGAGGGAGAACTCTACCAAACATAAATAATCCTCCCAATCACTTCCCGAGCCATTAACATAGTGCCTAAGCGCTTCTTCCACTACCCTATTAAGACGCTCTACTAAATGAGAGGAGGAGGAGTGGTAGGCAGTACCGTAGGTAACCTTGGTACCGATGGCAGCGAAAAACTGCTGCCAAAAATCTGAGGTAAATAACTTATCCTTATCACTAATAAACTGCCTACTCAAACCATGATATCTGTATACATTATTGAGGTATAGGCGTGCGCAATCACGTGCTGTGAGTTCTAAAGGACACGGCACGAGATGGCACATACGAGTAAAACGATCTATGAACACAAGGATTGGGCATTGCCCCTATCATTCTTTCTAAAAGGTCCTACAAAATCCATCATGATAGAATCCCACGGCATGATGGGGTCAGGCAAGGTCCTAGGTTCTGCTATCTGTCCTACGTTATTGGGTTTCATCTCCTGGCAAGATTGACAAGTTCTAACATACTCATCTACATCCTTATAAAGGGAAGGCCAGTAATAAGAGCGGGCTACTAGGTCCCGTACCCGTTTACCACCCTGATGAGCAGCTAAGTCATGCAACTCAAAGAGCAAGGAGGAGCGACAGATAGGAGGGACATACAGGCGCCATTGAGGGGGAGAATCTGCTATCTGCACATATAAAAACCCACCTACAAATTTACAAGGGTGCTTGCCTAATTGTTGGGGATGTGCAGCAATGGCAGCTAATGCTTCCGGCTCAGTGGCCGTAAATCTACTAATAAGGCGTTCAAGATCAGAGGTAGGCATCGCTACAGAGGTATCCAGAACAGGTTTAAAGAGATCTCCTACCGCCTTGCCAAAGAGAAGGGGAGGTCCTAGAGGGACTACGTTTTCATAAGACTTTCCTGACCTAGTCGCTATATGGCTAAGCGGTATAGAAATTTTATTTTTCCCCTCCCCCCCACCGAGGCCACGGGAAGGGCCTCACACGGGAGAGAGAGTCCTACGTGAGAAAGGAGATCAGGCATGCGAACAGCTGTATGAAAGAGGTAGGCATAGGATTCATCATCAGGTAGTTCACCATAAGGGGTTACACCCATAGTAGTAGGAACTAGAGTAGTATTGAGAACATCAAGGTCCTCGAAAAAGGAATAGTCTGCACGACGAGAGAGTGCATCTGGTACTATGTTATCTACACCCTTGACATACTGAAGTTTAAAAGGGGAAAACTGTGCTAAAAATTCCATCCAGCGCGCTTGCCGAGGGGTAAGGTTGGGTTGGGAGAGAAGATGGGTAAGGGGACGGTGATCCGTTTGGATAACTAATCTATAAGGATCTAGCTCACAGGGTTCATTCAGGCAGACATCAAATTGAGCACCTTTAAGAAAGTGCTGCCACGCGTGGCAACAATACACCACCGCTAAGAGTTCCTGCTGGTGTACGGGATAGTTACGCTCCGCAGGGAGCATTGTCCTAGAGATATACTCAATTGGCTGTAAGCCCTGACCCTGATCCTGGAGAAGGACGCCACCTATAGCTACCTTACTAGCATCTGTAGCCACAACAAAGGGTTTAGTAGTATCCGGTAGGATGAGTACAGGAGGGGAAAGGAGTAGGGATTTTAGGCACTGAAAAGCCGACTGACATTCACTACTCCAAACAAAGGGGATATCCTTCTTTAATAAATGATTAATAGGGGCTGCTATAGTTGCGAAACGCGGGATAAAACGCCTATAGTAAGAAGCAATTCCTAGAAAACTACGTACACCTTTAACGTCGGTAGGGTAGGCCATTCCTGAATTGACTTAGTTTTATCCGGGTCGGTAGCGACCCCGGCATCTGACAGAACGTGCCCTAAAAATGGGACACTCCTACCCGAACGAACTTTAGCACGGCGCGCCCACAAAGAATTTTCAGCCATTATTTCTAATACTTTCTTTAAATCACGTAGGTGCGTTTCAAAATCAGGAGAGTAAATAAGAATATCATCTAAGTAAGCTTGAGCACAAGAACGGTCATGCTCAGATAAAGAAACAGAGGAGAAGGAAGGATCCTTTAAATCAGAGGACACCTGAGGAAGGTGAGAATTTCCCATAACAGGTCTAAGCACTTCATTCATTAACATTTGAAAAGAGGCAGGCGAGTTACAGAGTCCCATAGCCGCTACTCTAAACTGGTAATGACCAAAAGGGGTAGCAAAGGCGGTTTTATGGCAATCCTCAGGAGCTATCCGCAACTGCCAAAAACCATCCGCACAATCCAGTACTGTGAAACAAGTGGAACCTTTAACCTTATTAAATATATCATCAATACGAGGTAGAGGGTATTTAGACTTCACAGTAATATCATTCAACTTCCTATAATCAGTAACTAGGCGAAACTTGCCATTTGGCTTAGGAACTAACAGGACACCAGCTGAGTAGGGAGAGTTACTAGGCTCTATCAATCCTGCTTCTAATAGTGACACTAAAATCTGTTTTAGTTCCTTTAACTCGGTAGGGCCCATTCTATACATCGGAGAGTGCGTAGGAACTGCACCGTCCTTGATAACTACACGGTGTAAAACAGAACGAGGAGGAGGATAAGAAGGAGTCTTTTCTTCAAAAACTTTTGAGGAATCTATCACAGCCATGTATCTTACTATTTCATTTTCAGTAAATCCCACTCCTATTGTATCCACTGTGTTTATATCTATATCCACACTATTATTAGTGATAGGTATCTCCTGTACTTCTAACTGAAGGAACATACATAATAAATATCCATATTCCTTTAATTCAGAACGCAACTCATCATTGGACATTAATACTTCAGGTATAGGTCTTACAGGAGGATCAACAGGTGTAGGAGGAGTAATATCTACCAAGGATAAATTTTCCAATCTATAATGACGTTCCGGTACCCAGTAAGAGCTATCTGGAAACCAAATGACCATGGTATCATAATTAATAGTAATCTTATTATCCTGGTGCCAATCTAATCCTAGTAATACATCAGCGGTAGTGATAGGGCCTATAGTGGCCGTCAGGTTGACAGTACGTCCTTGTATGACCAGGGGAAGGGACACCGTACCCGGGGAATGACTGGTGCGACCATCAGCATAATGAACAGTGACAGGTTTGGTGTGAGGGGTAGGGACTAGTCCTAAACGCCTAACTAGGGCCTCGCTCACAAAGGAGCTAGCCGCACCGCTATCTACCAACACAGAGACATTCAAAGTTCATCAGCATGCAAGAAAGGGTCTACAACAGTGTGGGGACGGTTAAACCACCATTCAAGAACATAAGAGGACGCACACGTAGTGGTAGGGAAGATTCAGCTCCTACAGAGGTTATAAAAACAGGCAGGCAAAAATTTTTATCTGGGGTACTATCTAAGGACCTGTCCAGGTTACCCCCGGCTGACAGGCCTACTGTTCCCCCTCCCCCCCCAAATCCATAGGAACTAACCCCGAAGAAGACCCTGGCGAAAAAGCCACTGCTGGAGGGTCACGAGGGAGCGAAGAGGGTGCGGGAGCCTGATTATCATAGGGGAACCCTGGGGGTCCTGCCTGCACAGCATTCAGCCTACTAGGGGTAGCTGAGGGAATGCGTCCTGAAGTAGGACGAATAGGAGCACGCTGAGGGGTACGAGGAGGGCGAGCGTCGGGATGAGGGGGAGCACCCGAAAGGAACTTGGGGCACTCACGTTTAAGATGACCTACTTCCTTACAATGATAGCATGTGATATGAGAGACATCAAGGGCTGAAAGGTCAGTAACACAGATATCTAATTCTTCTACATAGGAGTTCTCCTCCTCAGGGGTAAGGATAATATTATTAATACGGGAACGGGTAGGAAGAGAAGGGGTGGTGAAGAAATCTGCTACACGCAAGAGATGCTGGCGCACATGCTTGAGGGGCAGATCAGTAAAACGGTAGGCAGAGAACTGGCGCTTGACTTCACGTAATAAGGGTCTACTGAGGCCTTGGAGGAAGCGAGCACGTACTTCTGCACCCGACAAATCCCTAATTCGTACCATCTGAGCATCAAACTCTTTCATATACTCCTTAAATGATTTAGTACCCTGCTGCAAGGTACCAAAGGCTAATCTATCCTGCCAATCTGAATCAGGAGGGACTAAATGGTTCTCTAAACGCTTAAACAATTCTGCTACAGAGTTAGGGTAGGCATGAGAGGCCAAAGACTCACACTGAATGAGGTTAGCAAGCTCAGGAGTAATGCAGGTTGTAAGATAGTGAGGAACTAATACAGCATCAGAGAGACGCCATCTATTATGATTCTGCCACGACTCTGTGTTCTGGGTAAGCAACATAATAAAGGTGAAAAACTGTTGAGGGGTAGACTTGACATCCAGCTTGGGAAGGTTAGCAAAGAGGGGAAGAGCAGGGGGCTTAGGGGGATTAGAAGAGTCAGTTTTTCCCATAGGGCCACTATCTTCCACTGCTACATAAGCGGGATAGAAGGAAGGAAGAGGAAAAGTCTTGGGTAGGGGTCTAGAAGGGGCCACCGTTTCAGGCTGGTGCCCATAAGAAAGGGGACAGTATATTGCTCACGAAGAGAGGAGTAGGCAAAATGATCATAATTTCTATCATCTAGGGGCATGGTGCTGAAATCACTATTAACTTCTAAATCAGCCACACGGGTAGGGACCTGGGCTGCCTCATAGGCCGTCTCAGGGTAGGACCAGGAAGCAGGTGGGTAAAAGGGAACTGCACTAGGGCGCCCAGAAGGGCCGACAGGGGCAGAGGCACGACCCGTGTTAAAAGCAGGCATGGAAGGCACAGGGTGGGAAGGAGGCCTAGCAACATTGTTAGTTAGTGAGGACCTGCTGGGGGTTGAGCCAAGGTTGCAGGAGGGGCAGGGGCCTGGTTCAGGGTAAGGGAAGGGTCATCACTAAATCTGACATGCATACGTTGTTCATAGGTAGGAGGGGTAAGTGAGGGACGACGGCGACCACCAGCAACAGGAGAAGGAGGTGAGGTACGAAGATTACCTTGAGGAGTGAGATGGTGCACCGTTTCAAGTGAGTCCCGTCGGTTACCACGATTGTTGTTATGGTTGTTAGTATTATTATTATTATTACTCATAGTAGGAGTGTTGGTAGGTATAGGCGACATGTTACCACCCACTGGATCCATTTTTAATTAAGTAAATGATTAGGAATCTAACTGAAAGCAACAAGGATAAAGGACAAGGCCTAATTTAAGGCAAGGAAAGAAAGGAAAAAGCTTTTAATGTCTTAAAAGAAGGAAACAATTTAAATCAATCCTTTTTAACAACAGTAATGGATAGGGAACCGAATTCTAAGGTGAGAGGAGTGTCTAAGGTAGATGAGGATGCAGCCCGTTTAGGGGGAGAAGAAGGAGGGGTAGCAAAGACTAGAGCTTCTACGGGAGGACGACCATGAGGAATAGGGCATACGTGCAGGCCTAAATCTGATTGGCTATGATCTATAAGGAACTGCTGAGCTTCTTCGAAGGTCATAAATTTCTTATACCTAATTACGTTGTATACACGGTTCTGGACAATCTTCCTAGCGTCGGACCAAGAAAGGAAAATGGAGGACCATTGAGGCGTAATCACTACGTAATATTTAGCTAGACTATTATCACTAGAAGAATGGGAAGGAGCAGTAAAAGATCGCCGCTGGCTCATGGTAACGCACCTTGTTCTTGAGTAGTCACGATAGGAGTGGAAGGGATAGGAGTCGACTTAGCTGGGTTATCTGGATCACCGAAATGACGAGGGCGGCAATGGTCCAGCGCTCGTAGTCCTAAAGTCAGCGACCCAGTGAATTTCTGCGAGTGCGGCCGTCTAATGAGCAGCAACACGAAGGAAAAGGTGGAACCTACCACGATGCAGAAAAGTGTAATCTACGAGACGCTAGTCGTCTCTCTAACGCAGAACCAAAACCACCTATCTACGACAGTAGGCCACATGTCTCAAGAAAACAAAACGAGGAAAAGGAAAAGGAACTAGCTACGTGAGGAGTTCATCCGCTTTGAGCAGGTCTAACTTCTAGGCAGGGCGTGTCCCGAATCGGGCAGCACTACCCCCCCAGCTCGCAGGCGACCCGCCCATTACCTGTCAAGTAGGTGTCGTCTTCATTTTCCCGGACGCGGAAGGGTTGATTCAATGACGTATGTTGCAGGGGATCGTCGTCTGGTTCTCTACCTAAAATTCCTCCGAGTCCATTGTTACGCCTCGGGTATCTACCACTACCTCTACCTCTACCTGGCCTGATGCTACCTAAACTAGTCAAGCCACCTCTAGCTAAACCCCTAGCGAAAGACGAACGAGACGATCCAGATCTCAATGCATTAACGTAAGTGTTACTATAATACGCCATAAGCCATTTACACAACCCGTTTACTCCAGGAATAGAGGAAGGAAACACAACTACACTGCCGTGACCCAAGCCTAAATGTGTTAATTCATTTAACACACGCCGAGTGCACACACGAGGGGTAGAACGTGCATAAATGGTCACCAACGGTCCAACACGCTCGGGCCGACATGGCCCTCGCCTACAGATGCACGCTGGTCCACTACATCTACAGATGCACGCTGGTCCACTACATTCTACCAAAGGATCAGGACCACTAGTAAAGTACGCGGCGCGGCGCCCAACGGCACCCAATGTACCACAGTACTGTTACGAGGACAATAATGTCCCGGTAGGAGCTTACACGTAAACCTAGGGACAACCGAGGCAAAAGACCTAATTTACGTCCGTAACTACAACGAATTGTTACGCGACGTAACAGCTACGTTCTGTGGAGGATAGGCTGAACCTCAGGACTCCCATGTTCTTTGGTGACATTGCCATCAATCCTCTTATGCTGCATACCAGGATGCTGCCAGCTGATGCTGAGCAGGCATGGAAGGAGAAGCTAGAGGCCAAGTTCCTCAAGCTGAGGCAGAAAGACAAGGGCTGGAGTGTCCTAGAACCTAACGTTGGACAACAGGTTGTTGTGTGGAAGGAACCAAGCTTTCCAGGGAAACGTGGCAGCTGGCATGATGGGGTGGTGACCCGAGTAGAAGCCGCTGGCCATAAGTGCTGGGTGGCCATTGATGGCTCCCAAGCAGTGCACCGTCTGTCCTGGTCAAAGATCCGTCCCCGGGGAGGTAATCAAGGAGACCTCTTCCAGGTGCCCGTTGGTGTACAAGGCGGGGGTGACGTGGAACTTCCTGATCAGGGTGCTACAGCTGTATCGAGCCCTCAGGGTGACCCTGGCCCGGCCCCTGGGGTACCTTCACATACGGTGGTTGGGCAAGCAGGCGGACAGGCTGCACCTCCGGAACGGCCCGACACCAGGCCTAGGGGTGTGCGTCTATCAGATATTGTACAGGCTTTGCAAAGAGCCAAGAAGGAGCCTAAGGTGTCCAAGCTTGTCCAGTTGGATGAACCTGAGGTAGCTGCCATGGAGATAGATACCAATGCACAGGTTTATGTCATGGGATCCCTCAGCATACAGGAGAACTGCTGGTCGGAGAACCAAGTTGCCCCTGGGTGTCTGATTTCAGTGGTAGGACGCATCTAAGGGTGTTGGGAGAGGTTACTGCCCCTGTCATGGGTGTGGATATGACCTTCCTTGTCCTAGAGGACTATGATGGCCCTGTGATTTTGGGTCAGAATTTTCTGGGCAATCCTGGGATTTCTATCAGAGCTACAGCTCTGAAAAGAGATGGCTGGGGGAGGATTCCCCTAGAAAATTTCAGGACAACATTTCCAATCAGGTGCAGGGCCAAGCCGGTCAAGGGTGTAAAATGGGATGAAGGGGAGGTGCCCCCAGCAGCCAGTTTGGTGATTCCAGCTGTGTTGCACCCCAGCAGTATTGGCATAACTCACAGGAGCCTTGCTGCACACTCTCCTTTGACATATGACCAGCTAGTCCAAGAGATGAGCTCGCCTACTTTGTTTGAGGCTTGGAAGCTCGCCTTCTCCAAGGCATTGGAGGAGTGGTTGCAGTTTGAGTGTGCTGCACCAACAGACAGACGTCCCCCAGCATCAAGGAAGCTTGCTTTGAGATTTGTGCTGAAGAGGAAGGTTGTGGATGAGGTATCAGTGCCCCATGTCAGGCCTGTCCTGAATGAGTATCACGGCACGGGGAGTCTGCCAGGAGAGGAGCTGTACACGCCAGGGATGCTACACGACACATGGAGAATTTTGCTATGTCTCTACGTGGGGTTGCTGAACAGGGGAGCAGCTATGTCATCAGTGCTGCTGGACTTCAAGAGGGCATTTTTAAAATCTGATCCAGAAGTGGCCAGGAGGGTGTGGAAGCAGGATGAGCCTTACTGTGTTGAGGTGCCTGCCATCTGGAAGCTGGAGCTGCATCAACAATTCCTGGTTATTCTGAAGGGCCTGGAAGGACTCAGGTCGAGCCCAATCATCTGGAGACTCACGCTGCAGGAAGCTCTGATCAGTGAGTGTGGCTTGAGAGTGTCTTCAGTTGATCCCTGTTTGCTGCTGGCCCAATGGGAGGGTCTGCCAGTGTATGCTAGTTTGCATGGAGATGATCTGCATTTGCTAGCCCCCACGACCTGGCTGAAGAAGTTTATTCCTGTCATCAGTGGCAAGTTTTCACTGGGCAAGGAGCTGTGGCAGGAGCCCAACAAGCCTGTAGTGTTCTGTGGAATGCAGGCTACCCTGTTCAGGAGGGATGGGGAGTGGAGTATCAGGCTTCAGGCTGGAGGAGATTATAAACAGACCATTGTGAAGGCCTTGCCAGAGAAGATCACCCAGGCTGCAGGACCTGAGTTGAGAGGCATGTGGGCCTGGTTTGCCAGCATCTGTGGTCCGTCTTTGATGGTCCATAGCAGAATGCCTGATGAGGTGCTTGAGGATGAGAAGCCTCGAGTTATAGCCCGGTTGGTGGAGAGTACCCCTGATCTGATACTGTCTGGGATTGACTTTGCCCAGCCTATCACCTTGGAGATCTTTGTTGACAGTTCCATGGATGCTCGCCAGGTTACCAAGGTCAGGGGGAGATCTGCTGCTCTGTTTGCTTTTTATCAGAGCAGGGCAAGTTTGTTCAGCTGGTACAGCAGACTGCAGAAGAGGGTCTGTATCAGTTCAGATGTGGCAGAATGCAGGGCCATATGCGAGGGGATCCAGTCCAGCCTGTACATAAAGGAGTTAATGCTGGAGCTGGCTTCAGTTACCCCTTGGACCTTGCAGATGGAGACGTTGTTGCTAACAGACAGCATGGGTATGGTCCAGTTTGTTCACAAGCAGCTGGCCAGAAGCCGGGACCTGGATTATTTGTTGCTGAAGGAGTTGGCCAGGTTGGTTGACTTGAAGCATATCCCTGGCGAAGAGAACCCTGCTGATGCATTGACAAAGCTGCCACACAAGGCCCCAGCCCAGTACAATGTACTGAGGAAGCTCATGAATGCTGACTGTCAAGTCGGTCTATCTGTCTAAAAGCTGAGAGCTGGGTGCTTAAGTCTCTGGATATCAGGCTGGGAGCTTGATTGTACATAATCCTGAGCACACCTTGAGGGGTGAGACATGTCTCTGGTGTGGGAATGTCTGACATTGTCTCTGATGGAGAGATGTCTATCTGGGGTTTTCATCTCAGTCTGAGGTTTCCCCAGATCTGTGGTTTGTGGGCGGGGTTCGATTCCCTGGTGCCGTCTTAAGGCGGAGTTTCACGGACTGGCTGACCCATCCACCATGCTGGTGAGGTGGCGACAGGTCCCCTGATTTTCCACGGTTGGAACGAGTATAGGAGCTTGTGTTTTGCATGTGCTTCGCGTAGATGTTGTGTCTGGTTCGATAAGGGGCAGCAGACCGGCGCCGACTCCCGTCTGGGGGTCAGCAATGTTTTCTGATGAGCTGTTGTGGGTGATCTGTGGGGTTTCGCCTAAGGTCCTGAAGGTTGTACATACTTCTCAAGTTCTTAGCTGAACACCTATGGGCTGCCACAGTTGGCCAACCTCTTGTACATGGGTAACACAACGAGCCTCCCGTGAAGGGATAGGGACTCATTGTAATTTGTTTGTGCTCCTGAACCAGTATGGGTGCTATGTACATATAATAAGGAATCCAAGCTGACTGTCATGCCCAGCGGGCTGTGACCTGTAGTCGGGGAGGATGTCCAGTACCCATTGTGTGTGTTTGTATGTAGACTTGTGTGAGCTGCTACAGCTCAAGAAAAGAAAGGATTGGAGTTAACGCTAAGCGCATTGGCGTGATCCTGATTCGGCATTTCTCTGCGATTCCAGCGGCACCGGAACGAGTTCATTCCGACAAGTATCAAGAAAGTTATGGCGTTCCGACTTCCCGGTCGCGCGCGAGCGCGAGCCGGCTGTTCTTCTAAGTCGGACGTGAATATTTGCCGACGACATATGGGGTCGACAGTAATTCCTGGGCTGACAGGAATTAGGTGCTGAACCTACGACGGTATTGGCTTAATACGTCGTACGCAGGAAATAGGAACCTTAACCTGTGGTCTGTTGGTACCGCAGGCCTAGTCCTGGACTTCTAGGTGCAGATGCAATAATCACTGTGGTGACTGTACTCTGTGGTCACTGTGCCTGTATGGCAGACCTACTGTATAGGATCTGGGCGCTGTACAGGTTGTGAATACTGTACTGGGAGTGTTAATACTGAGCAGGCCTCTTAGGCTGCTCAGGACTAGCAAAGCACAGTGCACAAGTATATAAAGAATAGGCCAGTGCCAATTGGGCATCTCTTGCGAGCCCGCCTCACGTGTGTTGCCTTGACTTGGCAAACGCGTGTACAAGCCTCAAGTGTGTGAGCGCTGTAACATTATCCAATTTTAACAAAGCTCCGTTTCCAACCATATTCACGCATTGCTGCATTGCAACCATATCCTTCACATTGCGTTTCATAAGAACGTTAACTCTGCCGGCTGTGCGGGGGCGGGGGCTTTGAGCGCTCTGCTGATGTCGGCGAAGCTGCGCTGGTAGTAGCTGGTCAAGATAACCGTGCGTTGGCGGGATTCGTCACAGGTGTAGAGCCAGGACGTGTCGCGGTAGTCGATAGCCGTCCCCCCTCTCCAGGCCACAAAGAGCTTCCGCTCCTGTGTGAGGAACTGGAGAACTTCGACGACTTCCTGCGGCGACAGCTTCTGCCACTCGAGGAGGGTGAACAGTTGGTCGCCGGGCAAGAATTTGCTCCATTTGTGGCGATCGTGGCATGGTTTCTTGGGCTCAGGCGAGGCGCTTGGCGATGGGTCTGCTGGCGGTGAGTTGGCGAGCCCAGGCGGCTGGGCAAGAACGATGGCGAGAGGGTTGGGCTGGGAGCCGGTAAGCTCCTTTTCCAAACCCCGTTTTGCTTTAGGGGTCGTCATAGCTGCTTGTCACGTGATAACTTTGGCAATACTGCGTTTCAGCCGTAACCGATTATACCGGCGGGTGCGTCTCAAAAAAGCGCATCGAATGCAAGTGGTCTGACCGAATTTGGGGCTCAGATGCAAAAGATCTGAACTCCGCCGTCAGCCATACCGCCGTCAGCCATTTTTGCAGTCCACATGCATGCACACTATATTAATTCAGAAAGTAATTAGACTCGTGCTCCCGTTGGGGAGTCACGGAGCATTAACCCCGATCGATGGATGGATGGATGGATGGATGGATGGATGGATGGATGGATGGATGGATGGATGGATGGATGGATGGATGGATGGATGGATGGATGGATGGATGGATGGATGGATGGATGGATGGATGGATGGATGGATGGATGGATGGATGGATGGATGGATGGATGGATGGATGGATGGATGGATGGATGGATGGATGGATGGATGGATGGATGGATGGATGGATGGATGGATGGATGGATGGATGGATGGATGGATGGATGGATGGATGGATGGATGGATGGATGGATGGATGGATGGATGGATGGATGGATGGATGGATGGATGGATGGATGGATGGATGGATGGATGGATGGATGGATGGATGGATGGATGGATGGATGGATGGATGGATGGATGGATGGATGGATGGATGGATGGATGGATGGATGGATGGATGGATGGATGGATGGATGGATGGATGGATGGATGGATGGATGGATGGATGGATGGATGGATGGGGACACACAATCCGACCGGGCTAATCTATCTACGTACAGCTAGCAAGCCAACACTCTATATATGTTTGGGTTGGTGTGGATCGAGTGTCCCATGCCAGCTGTAGCTGTTTTGTCGTGGTTTCTCTTGTTACAGACAGTAGCGTTGGCTTTGTTTATTTTTACGTGGGCGGCCTTGAATCTGATGTAAGTAATTATATTTTTAAAAAATATACATTAAAAATATAATTCTATTAACCGTGGAACTCCAAGGTAACCAGACTCTTTATTAAAACAATAAGTATAGAGCACATCGGGAAGTGGAGTTAACGCCAAGCGCATTGGCGTGATCCTGATTCGGCATATCTCTGCGATTCCAGCGGCACCGGAACGAGTTCATTCCGACAAGTATCAAGAAAGTTATGGCGTTCCGACTTCCCGGTCGCGCGCGAGCGCGAGCCGGCTGTTCTTCTAAGTCGGACGTGAATATTTGCCGACGACATATGGGGTCGACAGTAATTCCTGGGCTGACAGGAATTAGGTGCTGTACCTACGACGGTATTGGATTGATACGTCGTACGCAGGAAATAGGAACCTTAACCTGTGGTCTGTTGGTACCGCAGGCTTAGTCCTGGACTTCTAGGTGCAGATGCAATAGTCACTGTGGACTGTGCTCTGTGGTCACTGTGCCTGTATGGCAGACCTACTGTATAGGAGTGGGCGCTGTACAGGTAGTGAATACTGTACCGGGGGTGTTATTACTGAGCAGGCCTCCTAGGCTGCTCAGGACTAGCAAGCACAGTGCACAAGTATATAAACAATAGGCCAGTGCCAAATGGGCATCTCTTGCGAGCCCGCCTCACGTGTTGTGCCTTGACTTGGCAAGCGCGTGTACAAGCCTCAAGTGTGTGAGCGCTGTAACATTATCCGATTTTAACAAAGCTCCGTTTCCAACCATATTCACACATTGCTGCATTGCAACCATATCCTTCACATTGCGTGTGATAAGAACGTTAACTCAAATTACAACCAGTCTCAGCGGAACGGCCAGGAGGGTCGTTGCCGGTTGCGGTGTGCAGCGTTGACGACGAGGAGCTCGTCTGGTGGTGAATGGTGCAGGAGGAACAACGGCAGCAGGATTTCCGGTTTCGGCAGTCTGCTGGGGGTTCGATTTCTCCTGAATTACGTCGTGTCGTTCGGGATCTATCTTTATTGCTTGCAGATCGTCCGCCTGTAAATCGCAGCTTCGTGCAATTCGTCGACGACCAGGTCGAAGATTGGGAGCGAATTCTGCGACACGTACAAACCATCGTCATTCCGGAGCACCGGAGCATCGACGACCTTGAGCAGGAGCTTCACGGGTTGGTCGGCATCCAGACGGTGATTACTGCAGTAGCAGAGCGAGTGCGGACGGAGTTGGCGCAAGGCGAGGCGAGGTTGCGGAGCAGCTGGCGCAGGGCGACACGAGTTTGTACCGACAGTAGCGGGCGCGGGAGTACCACGTGCTTTCGCAGGCGGCATCGGCGACGAGGGTGTTGCAGCGGGGCCAGTTAGGCGTGAACGACGCGGAGCGGAGCACTACAGGCGGCTTGCAGAGGTCGGGGCGACAGCGGAAGCCATCACCGGAGGACAGCGCGCGACAAGAGTCGGCAGGTTTCCGGAGAGAGTAAGAGTTCCTTTTCAGGAACTGCCCCCGCCCCTTCGCGTTCGTGTGACGCGTTGGGAAGAGTTTGCACCTCTTGGGTACGATAGTGACCTTGAGGTAGGGAGCAGGGGGTGTCGCTGGGCTAGGCGACGAGACACTTGGCGACCACGAGGTGCCAAGATACAATCCGCGGGGTGCCAACGACGGGTTGTCACCTGTCTACTTTACCAACGGTGACGATTCAGTCATCGCGGGCCGACAGCGGGTCGACGACGGCGCAGCAGGTAGCAGGGTACCAGAGCTGATTGTGGTGAGCGACAGCGACGACGACAGCGACAAGGAGAACCAGGACGCGCCTGGGGCCAGCCGTGGTGGTCTTGCCTGAGTGGTAACACTTGGCACTTTCCTTTCTTGTTCAGTAGCTTATATTGCTTTAATTGCTGCTTGGCCACTTGGCTGGCTGTAGCAGATCTGAACAGAGGCCATCATGGAGGATGGAGCTATCAACCAACAAGCGGGCTTTATGGGCTTCGCGCGGCGCGGCGCTGGGCTGGATGGACGAGATGGACGCGATGGACGCGGTGGACGCGATGGACGCGGGGACGGCCAGGCGCTGGGAGACCAGGCTGAGGTGCCAGATAATCAGAGCCAAGGATCGCAGGGCGGGCAGCACGCGCCAGCCGCAGATCAAGCGGCGCCTAAGCGACCAACCGTTGCTGAGGGGTACGCGGTGCTAGGCCAGTTTCAGTCCATCAAGGACAATTGGCAGCCCCGGGATGCTGAGAGGATGTTAGAGGACATGAACTTGTACACGGAGATATACAACGGTGACAAGCTTCGCATCCTGGCGTCTAGTGCCTACATACGGCAGTCGGCGAGGCGGCTGTTCAAGTTTGTTCGGGAGCGACACGCGGCGGGGGACACCTGGACGGCGTTTATGACGCGACTCAGGTCGTTCCTGAGTGACAAGAGGACCATAGATGGGTCCCACCTGAAGCAAGAATACCTGGACTACAAGCCCATCAAGGGGCAGCTAGTGGTCCACGCCTTTGAAGACTTCGTCAAGCTGAGGGAGGACGCCATGGCCAAGGGCTTCTTCGTCGCAGATCGGATGGCCATGGGCGACTTTCTCAAGTCGCTGCAGCTGGATCCGGTCACCATGGATAATGTGACCATCCACATGCGACAGGTCCATGGCTGGGCAGCCATGACGGACCAGTTGTATGAGTGTTTCAGCGGCAAGTACGTGGGTGGTAAGCGCCCTCGTCAGGGTGATGAGGAGGCCACTGAACCCACGGTTAAGTCCATGAGGGGATCGGGCCACGGGGGCCCAGCGCCCTCGAGAGGGCCTGAGACCTCTTCAAGGGGTCGAGGAAGGTCCAGGAGGGGGCGTGACAGAAGGGCTGGACGGGGGACCCCGCCGAAGTCGGGACATCCACAGTCCCAGTTTGACTTCAAGAGGGTGGGTGGTCCTCCCAAGGCTGGGCCCAGCAGTGGGACCTCACGGGACATCAGTCAGGTGGAATGTTATTTCTGCCAGGGGAAGGGTCACTTCAGGAATGAGTGTCCCTCGTACCTGAGGCAGGAAGG
Source organism: Mesostigma viride (assembly GCA_009746045.1). NCBI lineage: Eukaryota > Viridiplantae > Streptophyta > Mesostigmatophyceae > Mesostigmatales > Mesostigmataceae > Mesostigma > Mesostigma viride. The sequence goes on along the minus strand of RPFO01000692.1, from coordinate 88,501 downwards.
TCAGAGCAAGCCAGCTCAGGGTGGCAGCAAGGACAAGGCTGGTCCATCCCAGGACAAGGGCAAGGGCAAGGCTGCTGATCATTGACTTGAGCCTGCACACATCCCTGAACCCTGGAGGGTGCCCCCAGGGGTGTGTAATGAAGCTGCTAGTGACAGCAGTGAGGGGCAGCCCCATGCTCTAGTGAAAGAGCCTATTGGACACGATGGGGCAAGCTTGGTTACCACAGAGAGTATGCCAGCTGTAGCTGCAGTGGTTACTCGCCAACGTGCCCGCCATGGCGGTGCTGAGCCTGAGGTAGGACCTGGTGATGTGGACCCAGGTGGATCTCAGAAGCATTCTGACCGTGCAGGACTGGCACAGGATGGTCAGGATGAGGATAGGGCTGGAGACAGTCTGACAGGCACGACCCTGGTGCCTCCTGTACATAAGGGATCTGTACATACCTTGAGTGCTAATAATGACAATAAAAGGTTTTCTCTCTTGTATGACATTGCCTCAAGGTTGCATACCATGTTTGGCCATGCAGCTCAGTCTTTGCAAGTTGCTAGACGGCTGGGAGGAAGTGAGTTGTACTCCATCTGCCAACAGGTTGCTCAAGCTTGCAAGTGCAGGCTAGTTGCTAGAAAGCCCAAGCAGTCTCATGCCAGGACTCCTATTTTGCAGCCAGGCCATGTGCAGGTAGATATTCAGAGAATCAGGGGTTTGAAGCTGCTGGTGGCAGTGGACAGATATACCAAGTACAAGACCCTAGAGATCCTGCCTGACATGGAGAAGCCTACATTGATTGCTGCTCTGAAGTTGACAAGGAGCAGGTACCCTGGGTTGGAGTTGTTGCAGTGTGACATTCAGTTTGAGTGCTGTGAGAACCTGCCAGAGTTTCCAGAGTTGCTGATTACACCCAGGGAGAGCCACGGCCAGCAAGGGGTGGTGGAGAGAGCCATCCAAGAGATCAAGACTGTGCTGCTGGTGGAGAGGATTCCAAGGACGTCATCTGCCATTGTGACATCTGCATGGCTACGTTCTGTGGAGGACAGGCTGAACCTGAGGACTCCCATGTTCTTTGGTGACATTGCCATCAATCCTCTTATGCTGCATACCAGGATGCTGCCAGCTGATGCTGAGCAGGCATGGAAGGAGAAGCTAGAGGCCAAGTTCCTCAAGCTGAGGCAGAAAGACAAGGGCTGGAGTGTCCTAGAACCTAACGTTGGACAACAGGTTGTTGTGTGGAAGGAACCAAGCTTTCCAGGGAAACGTGGCAGCTGGCATGATGGGGTGGTGACCCGAGTAGAAGCCGCTGGCCATAAGTGCTGGGTGGCCATTGATGGCTCCCAAGCAGTGCACCGTCTGTCCTGGTCAAAGATCCGTCCCCGGGGAGGTAATCAAGGAGACCTCTTCCAGGTGCCCGCTGGTGTACAAGGCGGGGGTGACGTGGAGCTTCCTGATCAGGGTGCTACAGCTGTATCGAGCCCTCAGGGTGACCCTGGCCCGGCCCCTGGGGTACCTTCACATACGGTGGTTGGGCAAGCAGGCGGACAGGCTGCACCTCCGGAACGGCCCGACACCAGGCCTAGGGGTGTGCGTCTATCAGATATTGTACAGGCTTTGCAAAGAGCCAAGAAGGAGCCTAAGGTGTCCAAGCTTGTCCAGTTGGATGAACCTGAGGTAGCTGCCATGGAGATAGATACCAATGCACAGGTTTCTGTCATGGGACCTCAGCATACAGGAGAACTGCTGGTCGGAGAACCAAGTTGCCCCTGGGTGTCTGATTTCAGTGGTAGGACGCATCTAAGGGTGTTGGGAGAGGTTACTGCCCCTGTCATGGGTGTGGATGTGACCTTCCTTGTCCTAGAGGACTATGATGGCCCTGTGATTTTGGGTCAGAATTTTCTGGGCAATCCTGGGATTTCTATCAGAGCTACAGCTCTGAGAAGAGATGGCTGGGGGATGATTCCCCTAGAAAATTTCAGGACAACATTTCCAGTCAGGTGCAGGGCCAAGCCGGTCAAGGGTGTAAAATGGGATGAAGGGGAGGTGCCCCCAGCGGCCAGTTTGGTGATTCCAGCTGTGTTGCACCCCAGCAGTATTGGCATAACTCACAGGAGCCTTGCTGCACACTCTCCTTTGACATATGACCAGCTGGTCCAAGAGATGAGCTCGCCTACTTTGTTTGAGGCTTGGAAGCTCGCCTTCTCCAAGGCATTGGAGGAGTGGTTGCAGTTTGAGTGTGCTGCACCAACAGACAGACGTCCCCCAGCATCAAGGAAGCTTGCTTTGAGATTTGTGCTGAAGAGGAAGGTTGTGGATGAGGTATCAGTGCCCCATGTCAGGCCTGTCCTGAATGAGTATCACGGCACGGGGAGTCTGCCAGGAGAGGAGCTATACACGCCAGGGATGCTACACGACACATGGAGAATTTTGCTATGTCTCTACGTGGGGTTGCTGAACAGGGGAGCAGCTATGTCATCAGTGCTGCTGGACTTCAAGAGGGCATTTTTAAAATCTGATCCAGAAGTGGCCAGGAGGGTGTGGAAGCAGGATGAGCCTTACTGTGTTGAGGTGCCTGCCATCTGGAAGCTGGAGCTGCATCAACAATTCCTGGTTATTCTGAAGGGCCTGGAAGGACTCAGGTCGAGCCCAATCATCTGGAGACTCACGCTGCAGGAAGCTCTGATCAGTGAGTGTGGCTTGAGAGTGTCTTCAGTTGATCCCTGTTTGCTGCTGGCCCAATGGGAGGGTCTGCCAGTGTATGCTAGTTTGCATGGAGATGATCTGCATTTGCTAGCCCCCACGACCTGGCTGAAGAAGTTTATTCCTGTCATCAGTGGCAAGTTTTCACTGGGCAAGGAGCTGTGGCAGGAGCCCAACAAGCCTGTAGTGTTCTGTGGAATGCAGGCTACCCTGTTCAGGAGGGACGGGGAGTGGAGTATCAGGCTTCAGGCTGGAGGAGATTATAAACAGACCATTGTGAAGGCCTTGCCAGAGAAGATCACCCAGGCTGCAGGACCTGAGTTGAGAGGCATGTGGGCCTGGTTTGCCAGCATCTGTGGTCCGTCTTTGATGGTCCATAGCAGAATGCCTGATGAGGTGCTTGAGGATGAGAAGCCTCGAGTCATAGCCCGGTTGGTGGAGAGTACCCCTGATCTGATTTTGTCTGGGATTGACTTTGCCCAGCCTATCACCTTGGAGATCTTTGTTGACAGTTCCATGGATGCTCGCCAGGTTACCAAGGTCAGGGGGAGATCTGCTGCTCTGTTTGCTTTTTATCAGAGCAGGGCAAGTTTGTTCAGCTGGTACAGCAGACTGCAGAAGAGGGTCTGTATCAGTTCAGATGTGGCAGAATGCAGGGCCATATGCGAGGGGATCCAGTCCAGCCTGTACATAAAGGAGTTAATGCTGGAGCTGGCTTCAGTTACCCCTTGGACCTTGCAGATGGAGACGTTGTTGCTAACAGACAGCATGGGTATGGTCCAGTTTGTTCACAAGCAGCTGGCCAGGAGCCGGGACCTGGATTATTTGTTGCTGAAGGAGTTGGCCAGTTTGGTTGACTTGAAGCATATCCCTGGCGAGGAGAACCCTGCTGATGCATTGACAAAGCTGCCACACAAGGCCCCAGCCCAGTACAATGTACTGAGGAAGCTCATGAATGCTGACTGTCAAGTCGGTCTATCTGTCTAAAAGCTGAGAGCTGGGTGCTTAAGTCTCTGGATATCAGGCTGGGAGCTTGATTGTACATAATCCTGAGCACACCTTGAGGGGTGAGACATGTCTCTGGTGTGGGAATGTCTGACATTGTCTCTGATGGAGAGATGTCTATCTGGGGTTTTCATCTCAGTCTGAGGTTTCCCCAGATCTGTGGTTTGTGGGCGGGGTTCGATTCCCTGGTGCCGTCTTAAGGCGGAGTTTCACGGACTGGCTGACCCATCCACCATGCTGGTGAGGTGGCGACAGGTCCCCTGATTTTCCACGGTTGGAACGAGTATGGGAGCTTGTGTTTTGCATGTGCTTCGCGTAGATGTTGTGTCTGGTTCGATAAGGGGCAGCAGACCGGCGCCGACTCCCGTCTGGGGGTCAGCAATGTTTTCTGATGAGCTGTTGTGGGTGATCTGTGGGGTTTCGCCTAAGGTCCTGAAGGTTGTACATACTTCTCAAGTTCTTAGCTGAACACCTATGGGCTGCCACAGTTGGCCAACCTCTTGTACATGGGTAACACAACGAGCCTCCCGTGAAGGGATAGGGACTCATTGTAATTTGTTTGTGCTCCTGAGCCAGTATGGGTGCTATGTACATATAATAAGGAATCCAAGCTGACTGTCATGCCCAGCGGGTTGTGACTTGTAGTCTGGGGAGGATATCCAGTACCCATTGTGTGTGTTTGTATGTAGACTTGTGTGAGCTGCTACAGCTCAAGAAAAGAAAGGATTGGAGTTAACGCCAAGCGCATTGGCGTGATCCTGATTCGGCATATCTCTGCGATTCCAGCGGCACCGGAACGAGTTCATTCCGACAAGTATCAAGAAAGTTATGGCGTTCCGACTTCCCGGTCGCGCGCGAGCGCGAGCCGGCTGTTCTTCTAAGTCGGACGTGAATATTTGCCGACGACATATGGGGTCGACAGTAATTCCTGGGCTGACAGGAATTAGGTGCTGTACCTACGACGGTATTGGATTGATACGTCGTACGCAGGAAATAGGAACCTTAACCTGTGGTCTGTTGGTACCGCAGGCTTAGTCCTGGACTTCTAGGTGCAGATGCAATAGTCACTGTGGACTGTGCTCTGTAGTCACTGTGCCTGTATGGCAGACCTACTGTATAGGAGTTGGGCGCTGTACAGGTAGTGAATACTGTACCGGGGGTGTTATTACTGAGCAGGCCTCCTAGGCTGCTCAGGACTAGCAAGCACAGTGCACAAGTATATATTTTAAAAATATAATTACTTACAGCAGAGTAAAATCACTCAAACCAAAGCAAACGCCCAGCTATAAACCTATATACAGAGCCATGTCAAAGCTCTATACTACGATAAGACCAATGGAAACGCCTAACGGGAGGAACCTAATAGCCCTGCTGCACCGCAAAATCAGCCCGCGTACGGCGGAGCATGATGTCAGCCATGGCCCGAGTCAGCGCCACCGACAAGCGCTGACGCCAATATGACGTCCAGGTCCGCGCCGACCATGGGGCCCGCTGGCCCTCCAGGTCCAGCCGGTCCTCCCGGAGCCGGCAACACTCCTTGAAGAAGGCGGAGGTCAGGGGCCCCATGGCCCCAAACTCCTCCAGGACAAAGGGCACCACACGATGGTGCCCGACGTCGCCGTAGGCCAGGAGCTTGGCCCGCTCCGCCCGGTCCGCCGTGTAACCTGCCGTGAGGGAGGCCCCAGCCACGTGGCTAAGAGCCAAGGGCCGCGCCACCGAAACGTCAATAAGCAGATGCCGGCCACCCCCCTCAAAGTCCAGCACCACGATGTCAGGCCGGTGGTTGGGGGAATAGAAGGCAGCGCCATCCGCATCCTCGGACCGGATGTTCGCGTGGGGAAAACCGACCGAATCATGGCGAGCACCACCGTCAGGAGGACAGTGTGCAAATACAAATACCAATTCTGATTCTGTTGGCCCCCATGCAGGCAAGGTAGTGAGTCCCCGTGGGATCCAGCGGCTGCCCACAGCTACCACAAGGCCGCCCGGCCGGAACAAGAGGCTGCGGGGCAAATAGCTGGTGCCGGAGCGCCACCGAGTAGTGGCTGGGAGCCAAGGCGAATGGGGGGGCCATGGGAAGAGCACGAAGGTTACTACGCCGAGCCCACACTCCGCAAGGAAAGCGAGAACAGCCACGCACGTCCCTGGGCGTTGAGGTCCGCGAAAAGAGCAATCCAATCAGCCGTGTGCAGAATACCCGCGTAGGTTTTCTGGTGTTTATCGATGACGCGAGCAGGGAATGCGGCGGGAGATTACAAGTATATAAACAATAGGCCAGTGCCAAATGGGCATCTCTTGCGAGCCCGCCTCACGTGTTTTGCCTTGACTTGGCAAGCGCGTGTACAAGCCTCAAGTGTGTGAGCGCTGTAAACATTATCCGATTTTAACAAAGCTCCGTTTCCAACCATATTCACACATTGCTGCATTGCAACCATATCCTTCACATTGCGTGTGATAAGAACGTTTTAACTAGTGGCCCTCAACTGGCCATCCTTACCCATGGGAACACTTTATGTCCAAAAAGGCTAGCCTTACCCCCAAACAGGCAACACACAGGGAGGGCGGGTGGGAAAACAAAAGAGACCGCCATGAGCTAGGTGAGCAAGCTTTTATCGTGTTTCAAGGCCAACGGCTCTCTACCAACGGCCAGATCCGGCAACGGCCTCTAAACAGTTTTAGCCGTCAAGTTTTACTTCAGATATTGCTTGTTGCAAACCCGTCCGCAATCACAGATCTGCTAGGAGAACCTAGACGCAAAAATCCGTCGTCAAGGTACTCAGCACACCGTCAAGGTATGGGCCGCAACAATTAGGCCATATCATCCGTAATACTCGTACACTAGAAGCCTAATCAACCTTATTACGATCACATCACCCAGCTCTATTTCACCTAGCATCAGCGGCTCCCCTTCCGTATCACTATAAAGAAACTATGTTCAGAGAACCCCGATTCTATTAACCGTGGAACTCCAGGGTAACCAGACTCTTTATTAAAACAATAAGTAGAGCACATCGGGAAGTGGCCCTCAACTGGCCATCCTTACCCATGGGAACACTTTATGTCCAAAAAGGCTAGCCTTACCCTTACATCCCTCCCTGGCGACCCAAGCCAGGGGCAAAACAAAAACCGGTGGACGCATAAGACAAGAATGAAGGGAACTTAAGAGGAAGGCAGAGAAAAGACGCTCCGCCAAATGCGCGGGGGGCAGGCGGCGATAGCCCGAACCAGGGCGTCAGGAAGGGTGAGGGCCAAGCTCCGGTGCAATCCCACATAGTGGGCGACAGTTTTGCTGCTGCGCCAGCGACCCCGATGCTGAATATCAGCCATGCTGCGCTGCCGCAAAAAATCATAGGTAGCCCCCCCATGCCGCAGCCCGTGAATGGTAAACACCGTGTCGACCCCCAAAGCTTGCGTGGCCTGATGCCAAACCCGGCTGAACTGGGCATAATCGTAAGGGAACACCCGCTCCCAGGCCGCCTTGCCACGCATACAAGCCCGCAAGAGGGTCTCAGTCATGACATCCTCGATCACCACAGACTGCACCTCCCCCTTAGCCGTCTTAGCTGACATCAACAACAAGGCGCCCCGCTGCGAACCCCGCAACCGAACATCAGGCTGCAAGCGCACATGGCCGACCAACAGGTTGAGCGCCTCCGATACCCGCAGGTATTGTTGGAAAATAACGATGACCATCATAGCCGCACGAGGCTGCCGCTGGAGCACCATAGTACAAGCAAGCGCAAACGCAGCCTCCCATGGAATGGGGGGGGGGCACGAGGGGGTGCCAACGTGCGCCAGCCAGCCAAAACACTTCGTGCCAAGGCCCAATCCCGCACCTCCCGGGGAAGTACAAATTCAGGCCCATAAGCGCATTGACACACAACTGGCGGCTGTAACACCGTGAGTGCGCCCAAGCGACATACTCGCAATAGTATTCCTCTATCGTCAAGCCGCGCAACAAGCTGCCAACCCGACCCCGCCGGCTCGCCCACCATGCGAAAAAGGACCTAAGACCCCGATGGTAAACCATCAAAGTAGCCGGCTTCACCTTGCCCTCAAGAAGGGTCAAGTAGCTAGCGCCAAGCCGAGGCCCGGGATTGGGATGAACACCCTCGCGAGTCAAATCGCGGACCCACCCGGCCACCGAGGCAGCCATGGAAAGCCCCCGCGAAGGCCCATCCGCAGGCTGAAGCTCACTTGGCGTCCAGACCCATTGTGAGCGGCTGCCGGTGACCAACGTAAGAGCGCACAACCGGCGGCATTGCTTGTTTAACCGGTAAGAAGAGGAACGCCCTTTAGCCAAGCAGCCCAAAGCGGCAGTGGAGTCCACTAACCTCACCACCCGCTTACCCCATGTTCCGAGGTTCCGGGCCGAGCGCTCCACCCCCTTCACAGCGGCCCGCACTTCCTTCTCGTTGATGTGCATGGTCGAATCGCGCCAGCGACTCTTGATCCCGACGCGCCATCGCCCGTGGATGATGGCTTTTTCCGCGGCCTTGGTCAAGGGTCTAGGCCCGGCATACATGGCCTCACCTGGGGTGAGGAGGGTTGGGTAACCCCGCACCTCCCGGGCCCGAGCTAATTCCGTCACCTCAGCTGGGGCCATCTCAGCGTAGACAACCCCCTGCCCAAAACTAGACGCATCCGAGGCCACCACCACCGGAGCCAGGGCAGCCCCCCGGTCCACACGGAGCATGGGGGCCAACGCCATGGCACACTCGAGCTCATCGCGCACACCTTGCCACAAAGGTCGCGTTCGCTGGCCCCACCCCTTGAGGTTGATGAACTTAAAACTCTGCTGCCATATGGACAAGCAAGTGCGGCTGAGCATCTGCAGCCACACCCACCGGCCCACGACGGCCGCCAGCGCCTCAGCGGTAGCGCGTCCCCTCTCGAGGAGTACACGAGTGTGCGCAACCACAAGGGTGAGCTGCTTAGCTGTCGGCTCCAACACCCCATCCCGCCGGTGAACAACACCCAGAGCTTCTAGCTCGTCCTCCCCCTCCGGGCTAGCCATGATCGTCTTGTCCTTGGAGGGCACAAGGTTGTTAGGCGCGTACCCGTCTTCAATAGCACTCGCGATTAAGCGATTCACCGCCTCGCACGTGCGCCCATTGCTGACCACCAGGTCATCAATAGTGATGGATACCATAGGGGCAGGGGGGTCCTCAAGGTCGATTTGCATCTCCCTCGTGCTCTCCTCCTTGTACTCGATGGCTAGGGCGGTTGGGTTACCCCATGCATTCCGAAGCACGGTCAGCTCCCCTACACTTGTGAGGCGGTTCACCTGCCGTCTAGGATCCAAAGCGCCCGTGGCATAGAGGACCATCTCATGGATGGCTTCCCCTAGCGCTACAGCGTGGGAGTGCCCCATGGCCAGCACTTTCAGCACTGGCCACACCCTCCTCCGCCGCCCCGGCAGCCCGACATCGGTGGACCACACATCAGGTAGCCCTTGATAATCCCACCACCACTCCGGCACTTGGATGGTATAGTAATACGAGACCAGATCGCTCTTGGCCGTGTAGCACCGACCCTTGATATAGACCTCCGAGTATATGCCCAGGTGGGGTAACACCGTCTTAGGGGGGTCCACCCACAGTGCGTTCCCCAACTTCTTATTCACAATGAGCCTTAACTCCCCCACTCCTTTGGCCACCCCAAAACATCCGTCTACCCACTTTGGCCGCGTCTCTCGGAACTCCACCATCCCCACGTCCGCTGCCCTCCCCATCAACTTGCCCCACTCCGCCATGGTGCACCCTCGGCTGGGGGCAGGTACATTCCAATACCTCGCACTGGCAGCCACCTCCGGCTTGATGCAGTTGGCTTCGCTCGCGTACACCTCTCGCCAACTAGGTCGTAGCGCCAGCAAATCCAGCAGCTTCGCCTTTCCTGCCACCTCGCGCTTCGGCAGACTCACCCGCTCCGCCACAAGTTGTTCATACTTATTACATTTCCCATAGATTAGATCACTTCCTTCTGCGGGGCCTGTCGCAACGCCGGTTACGCGGCGACTGTACCACTCGCAGTGCTTCTTGACCCTTTTCAGGGCCTCCGCCGTTCCTCTGGAGCACGCGCCTCCAGATTTAGGCGGAGGGTCTGCCCCCCCGTGCCATAGCCAATTCAACCACGTAATCACCTTGTGTTGTAGAGTGAAGGTCCGGCGGCGGCGAGTTGCACGCTGGCGTCTGCGTGCTGACCTCACTCTCCCCCACGTAGTGCTTAGAGGCATTGTAGGAAGAGGCAGTGGGAAGGGGGAGCGGTTTACCCTTTCGGTGTTTACTTGGTTTGCTGGGCCTTGCCCAGCTTCTCCATCATCGTGGCGCTTTGCAGGGCCATCTTCATGGCCGGGTTGCTCACCAAGGAGGCATCTTCCTTGAGAGCAAGGAGGTGGCCAGCCACCTTCCACCCTCCTGACCCCTGGCTCTCCACTAGGAGCATGGCTGCCACCACCCTCATGAGATACTCTACCCCAGCCAACTCCCCGGCTGCCGGCCCCAACTCCTTGAAGAGTGTGTCCATGGCCAGGGCGATGTTCATGACCACCTTCCTGCTTTCCTGGTTCCTCCACCCCCCTTGGCGAGTAGCCATGATCCAACTCTTTATCCCCCCTCCATTGTCGTTGGCATCCTCGAGCACCTCGGGGAGCACTCTCTCTTGCACCCTCCAATTCACCACTTGTGCTCGAGTGGGCAGCGTCACCCCTTTGGTCTTTTTCGGCTTCCTGGAAGCCCCATCTGCCCCGGCCAGCGCATCCTTCAATTTCGTCAGGAAATCCTCTTCCTCGGACTCCTCCTCCTCCTCCTCTTCTTTGCCCGCCTGCCCCTGCTTGCCAATAATAGCCGCCAGCTCCAAGAGCTGCTCCCTCACATCCCCCGCGGCCTTTCCCTTGCTCGGGGCTGGGCTTCCGACTTTTTTCGTCCCCTTTTTCGCCCCTTTCGTGGGCCGGCGTGGTGGCTGCATCTCCTCTTCGTCCGAGTCCGCCAAGTCCCGGGCGCTTTGGAGGGCTGCCACTAGCGCTTCGTTTGGGTCCGCTGCTGCCAGAATTTCAGGCCCGTCCACGTGGTCGACCAGCAGTCCAACGACGGACTCCAGCTGGGCCGCAGACCACCGGCTGACAGTAGTTACCCAGTCGGTCCCGAGGACCGCCTCAAAGGCAGCGCACACTTCAGGCAGGCCCGAGCAAGTGGAGAGCTCCTGATGGAGCCTTTTCTTCTGCGTCGGCCAGCCTAGTCGGCCCTTTCCCGTCTGTTTAGTAGCTGTCGGCACCTCGGGATTAGCTTTCGGTAATTGCTTCCCAGCACCTGTCGAACCTGGCTTCCGCCCGGGCTTCGGCATCCCAGCCGCTTTGCAGAAAGGAATTCGGGCGTCAGCTACGCTGCCCCTGACCCCTGTCGCCGCCTTCGTTAAAACAAAAGAGACCGCCATGAGCTAGGTGAGCAAGCTTTTATCGTGTTTCAAGGCCAACGGCTCTCTACCAACGGCCAGATCCGGCAACGGCCTCTAAACAGTTTTAGCCGTCAAGTTTTACTTCAGATATTGCTTGTTGCAAACCCGTCCGCAATCACAGATCTGCTAGGAGAACCTAGACGCAAAAATCCGTCGTCAAGGTACTCAGCACACCGTCAAGGTATGGGCCGCAACAATTAGGCCATATCATCCGTAATACTCGTACACTAGAAGCCTAATCAACCTTATTACGATCACATCACCCAGCTCTATTTCACCTAGCATCAGCGGCTCCCCTTCCGTATCACTATAAAGAAACTATGTTCAGAGAACCCCGATTACTTACTTACTTACTTAATTAATTAATAGACACGTGACTGTGTCACGTGAGCATAAGTCCTCAGTGGGAGGGGAACATGGGATGGAATGGATGGTGTAAGCTATCTAGGTCCTAGTTACAGGGGCGTGGGCACCGCGGCCCAAATCGCTATGAATGCCATACGCGGTCACACGCGGAGCCCCCACAGACTTGGGGGTGGTCTCCTTCATCACTACTTGCCATCTATCCTTGCGCACCATCTCACTGCCTCCGTATTACAGACAAACCGGCAGGAGGCTGCCCGGGTGTGAGCCCGTCACGTCTTGTGTAGCACATGTCCATGCCGAGTCTATATCACGAAAAGTCCACGGGTGGCGGCCCTGCCGCGCGCCGGCCTGGGGCACGCCAGGTGAGGACATATCGCCCAGCCGGGCTGGGCGGGCTTGGTGCCAGCTAGTCTATCTGATGTATCTACCTGATCTGTGCGGGCCAGGTGCCCGGCTAGGCCCAGGCGCCTGTGCCAAATAATGTGGGAAACATAGGGCAAATCAGGGTACAAATCCTCATTACTAATGTGCAAACCAAAGGGGATGTTAAGGGCCTTGCGCAGCATCTTGGTGACGGACTGACGGCCGGTGCCGTCGAGTCGTTGCTCCAGCTCCTGCGTCAGTGTCCAGGTCTCGGCGCCGTAGGTCAGGATCGTCAGAATGACGACCTTGAAGAGGTCACGCTTGACGATCCGGGGTAGGGCGGGGTTGCTCCACCAGCGGCGGTGGATCATGGAGGTGCGCCCACGCCATGCCGATCCGTGTCGTCATGTCGTCCTCGCAGTCGGGAAGCCAACTGCATGCCGAGCAGCTTGAAGCGGCCTGAAGGAGGGTAGTTGACCTCGGTGTCGTCTATAATTAAGAGGCGGAGTGTGGCATCCATTACTTACATCAGAGTAAAGGCAACCACGTAAAAATAAACAAAGCCAACGCCAACAAGACACCACACTATATATACATTCATTCAGGCCGCCATGTAGGTGCTCCTCCCCGGGCCCCGGCCCTAGAATGCCAGCTCACTCCATGCGCTTTGCCACCCTCCCCTGCTGCATGGGCGGGTGTGGGCTCACCCGCGCCGCCCGGCCGCCTCGCCACCGCCGCCTTCCTTGGCTCTGTTGCTCAGGCCTGGGCAGTCAGGGCAGAGATCCGCCGGTTGGTCCCCATGCAGCGCCGTCAGCGCCATTCCCGACTTGGCCGTCGCCCCATTCCCCTTCCCCTTTGTGTGCATAGGCTGTGCAGGATTCTTACCTCAGGATCTAGCAGGCCTGCGACCTCGTCCGCCCCGCCCAGGCCGTCCACCGGTCGTCAGTGAACGTCTCTCATTGTCCATGGGCGACACAACGAGCTTAATTCCCAGGAAGGGATAGGGACTCATTGTTATTTGTTTGTGCTCCTGAACCAGTAATGGACCGTACATATAGCAAGGATTCCAAGCTGGCTGTCGATCATGCCCAGAGGGTTGTGACTTAATTGTAGTCAGGGAGGATGTCCAGTACCCATTGTGTTAATTGTTTGTATGTAGACTTGTGTGAGCTGCTACAGCTCCTAGAAAAGAAAGGATTGGAGTTAACGCCAAGCGCATTGGCGTGTTCCTGATTTGGCATAACTCCACGATTCAAGCGGCACCGGAACGAGCTAATTCCGACTAGTATCAAGAAAGTTATGGCATTCCGACTACCCGGTCGCACGCGAGCGCGAGCCGGCTGCTATTCGAGGTCGTGCGTAAATATGTGCCGACGGCGTACTGGGCCGACAGTAATTCCTTGGCTGACTGGAATTAGGTACTGTGCCTACGACGGTATTGGATTATTATACGTCGTACGCAGAAAATAGGAACCTTAACCTGTGGACTGTGGTACCGCAGGCTTAGTCTTGGACTATTGGATGCAGATGCAATATTCACTGTGGTGTGGACTGTACTCTGTGGTCACTGTGCCTGTATATAGCAGACCAGGCTGCTGTATAGAATCTGGACGCTGTACAGACTAGTATTACAGTACAGGCCGGTATTAATCCTGAGCAGATCAGCCGAGGCTGCATGCTCACGTCTGGCATAGCACAGTGAATAAGTATATAAAGAATAGGCCAGTGCCAACTAGTCATCTTGCGAGACCGCCTCACGTGTGTTGCCTTGACTTGGCGAATTCGTGCCTAAGCACTCACGTGCAAGAGTGCTGTAAACCTATCTTTTAACAAAGCTCCGTTCCAACCACGCTCTCATAATTGCTGCATTGCAACAATATACATTGCGTAAACGCTAACTTCCCCACTGGACCCAGCGGGGGTCGTTGTCCTCTATATCATAGCGGAGGCTCAGGTCGGACCTGGGCCCACTTGGCCTAGCTAGCTTGTCCATCATCTTGTAGTAATCCAAATCACGGAGAGGCCTAGGCCCGGCCCCATGTCCTGTACTTGCTGTTCTTTGAAAGTGCGGGCAGGCCTTGTGGCATCTACTATTGCTGGGCCCGGCCCACTTGAGGAGGTGCCTGCCAGGCTGAGCTGGGCGCAGCCCTGCAGGCGGAGGGGCTACGTGAGGTGTCTACTTGGTTGGCGGGTGCGAGCTGATCGAGTGCCCTTAGTACTCTAGCTGCAGGCGCCGCTGCTTCATGGTGCTGGTGATGTGTGGCATGCCGATCGAGGCATGTAGGTCCTCACTGCGGGACGTGAGCAGCGTATCCCACACGGAAAATTGACCGCAGCATGTTGGTGACCGCGCCGTCTAACTTTCTGGCCGGCAAGGTCGGCGGTGAGGACCTCCACATCTCGGCCCCGTAGTAACCTGAGAACAGGGAGTCCTGACCAGGACCTTAAATAGGTCCTATTTCTCTAGCTTGCCCAAGGGCTTGCGCCACAGCTAGGGCCCTGCCATTGTCACGTAAAGCGTGCCAAGCGAGCCTAAATCGGGAGATACGGTGGTCCAGATCGCCCATCGGCCTCGCAGCTGGGGCTCGAGTAAGCTACCCACTTGACGCGGTCCCTATACATGTATTGGACGCGAGAGCCATCAAGGAGAAAGAGGTCGGGCGGACTGGCTGAGTGAGCCCAACCGCCAGGGCGCCTCTGTCTTCTTGCTGACCTCGAGCCCCACCACTCGGGCCTCGATTGCGAGCTAGGCAGTCAAGCCGGCGTCTGCACGCGTGCTCAGTGGTGCTTATGCCCTCGAGGATGCATGGGCCCAGGTGAAGCTGCTCCAGTGCACGCAACACATCCTGTGCAGGGGACTGTGTGACACTCCTATGCTGGTGCAGCCCTTCTAGGAGGGGCATTAATTAATTAATTAATAGACACGTGGACAGTGTCCTCGTTGAAGAGGGTGGTGCAACCGATGGATGGTAATCGGTATATCGGTAACCGATGGTAACGATTACGACTAGGCCACGGGACTTTTTAAGCCTTCAGTTCATGCCCTTGTGTATCGGTACCAATATAACTGATGGTAACCGGTACCGGTACCCATTGCCTCGCCCGGTAACAGATGCCGATACGCCAGTAGCCGAGTGCAAGTACCGGTTCGGCCGGTACGGCGATGGGCGCTGAAACCGGTATCCGACATTAATTAATTAATTAATTAGACTCGTGCTCCAGTTGGGGAGTCACGAAGCATTAACCCCGATGGATGGATGGATGGGTGCAAACAGTCCTACCGGTCTAATCTAATAATCTACAACAGCTACCTACAACATCTATCTAACAACATCACTATAACTACAAGATCTATCCAAACAACATCCCGCTACCCTAGGGAAGCTGTCTGGCGTGTCTCCCGCGGGTTTGCACACGTACGCGGGCGCTTCCCGAATCCCCACGGGGGGGGGCTCGTTGTCCTCCACGACCTGGGCCCACTTGGCCTTGTCCATCATCGTCTTCCAAATCACGGAGAGGCCTAGGCCCCCCATGTCCTCTACTAGCTGTTCTTTGAAGGTGCGGGCCTTGCGGCGTCTAGCATCCCGGGGCCCGGCCCACGTCAGGAGGTACCGGCCAGGCTGAGCTGGTCGCAGTCCCGCGGGAGGGCCACGTGAGGTGTCTACCTGGTTGGTGCGAGCTGGGTGCCCTACGAGCTGCAGGCGCCGCTGCTTAATGGTGCTGGTGATATATGGCATGCCCTGGTACAGGACCTCATTGCGGACATGAGCAGCATATCCTACTCCGGATAGGTAACCGACATGGAACCAAACAATGGTAGAGTTGCACACTATTGCAGAGCTCTTTTTCCGTGTTTTCGACTCGGTCGTGATCATAAGCCCGGAATCAGGCTCCGGGAGAAGCCTTAATCTTCTCCGGGGCTATCGGGGGTGAGTTAGCATGCTACCTACCCCCACACCCGTCATCATGGCTGAGCTCGTACAGTCGTCTTGGATAGTCCGGCCGGATGACGCGGAGTTGCTATCTGCGACTCCAGACCTTGGCAAGTGAGTCGCGCCACTTGCCTTCGCGGGTGAAGTATCCGCGTAGAAAAGTACCTCATCGGAGGGGTACTCCGTGGCATGGGCACCGCTTCAGTGCCGACATGTTCACTTACTTACTTACTTACTTACTTACTTACTTACTTACTTACTTACTTACTTACTTACTTACTAGCGAGCGGGCAACCGGGCATTCCTGCCGCTAGGCCCAGCCCAAGGCCCCGGCCGGCGGCCGCCGGCGGCCCCGGCGGTGCCTACGGCCGGGCCGTTCCGTGGATTTTGGCTTATGCTGGCGGCGCGGCGCCAGGATGTACAGACGCTCGTATTTATGGTACGCGCTACCACGTGGGCGAGTGGGCAGAGGGTAGGATTCTCCCAGGATTCTCCACGTGGGCTCTGCAATAATCCACGTTCAAAAACCCAGAATATTGGCGAGCGCGCGTTCAAATTCGTTCTTCCTTTTTCGGCTAAGCCCAGTGACTGCTATGTTACAGGAACGGCATCACACCGTTGATGCGTTGCTCCCCTTACCGTGCTTTGGAACTGTTGAACTATGCATAAGGATGAATAGGTTCCGAACTTCCGATCAGCATTATGAAGGAATTCCTTCTTAATAAATAGACGTACCAATTTTCAAACACTGCGCAGGACGTAAATTGATGCGATGTACGGAGCAGAATAAGTCATCTTATCACATAGCTGTGCGTGTCTGGGCGCATGGATGGACGCGTTAAACAGCTCGTGGTTTGGGAAGCCATGGCAGCCTTCCAGACAGCTGGCACGACTTCGTCAGGCCATACATTGCTCACAGGAGGGTGGACGCGGCATGCAGAGCGACTTTCGAGGGCCAGTTAGGCGACTCTTATACGTATACGGGTCGTCACTATGTGCAGCGGCTATGATCCAGGGCGCGCTGGAGGTCATGGAACCTCCAGCATTACTATGGCGCAGATCAAGCAGGAAAGGTTGCAGTCGCCGCCGGGGCAGCGTGAATCCCATGGTGTTGGCAGCAGAAGCAATACTGCCAGCGGTTGTCCGAGTGGAAGTGTGCCCTTCTACAGACCGACCACGAACCGATCGAAGGCAGAAAGGTGGGGAATGGCATGATAATAGTATAGCTTAGTCACTCTACCCAGAATGCTGACATTGTTTCCAAAGAGTTGCTACTATATTAAATGAGGTCCGCCTTGGATTCTGCTCTGCTTAAAAGCCAGTGCTTCCTCCAAAGAAGTCAAGCAAAAATGCGTGCCTTCAGTGCTCAACCGCTTAGAATGAATATGATCTCAGGTGCAGCACATTTTTGCCTATTTATGAACACCACCGCCCATCCATCCTATCCAGGGGCCCAGCCACGCTACCGCGACAAAGACGGTCAAAGCATGTGGGATGAACCCATGGATGAGCCTCGCTCAAAGAGGTCCCAAGGCTCGGGCGTCCTAGTGCGACCCATCAAGCACAACCGGTGAGCCTATGCATCCTTGCGGATTGTCCTGCTTCATTTACCTACCATAAACCTCCTACTGCTAACCTCCTACCATGAGCTACTACCTCCTCATGGACCTGCTACTGCCTTAGCTGTTGGCTGGCTTGATGGACTTCATGACCGTGCGGGCCCGTTGGTGCGTCTCGGATGGCATAGACAGACGAGGCCACACATCACGCCCTGTGTCACATGTCCTGGCAAGGTCTGATGGCATCCGTTCTGGTGGCAGTGCTTGCCTAGGATGCTGCACAGCAGATTGGTGCTTGGTGCCTGGTGCGCTAAAAATAGTGCACAAGCTGGGACGGCTTCACAAGGATGCCCCTGGCATTGATTTACCATTCATTTGTGGCCATGCCCCTGGCTCACCGCTGCATACAACAAGCAGGCATAACTTCTTTCTCACAGCACACTGCCTCGTCAAACAATGCCTCGCACCACCTAAATAGTTTGTAAGTTTACTGTCGGTTCATGCCACTCTACCCCACGCACGCGCAGCGAAGTGTTTGTGGTCACCAACGCGCACGTGGTCGGCAGCGCCGCGACGGCGCAGGTGGTTCTGTCCGACGGCACGCGGTGAGGAAAAATAGAAGGTCTCTTGGATCAGATATCTGAGGTAGATTAGAGTGTAGATTAGTTTATCAGATGGATTTTACGGCACACGGTGAGTGCAGGCTACACGTGCCGCTGGGGTGGCTGCCTTGTGACTTGTGATGCTATCCAATCAACCAATCAATCATTTATTCCTTGATTCCTTCATACAATCAACCAATCAATCATTTATTCCTTGATTCCTTCATACAATGAACCAATCATTCACAGAGCCAGCCAGCCAGCCAGCCAGCCAGCCAGCCAGCCAGCCAGCCAGCCAGCCAGCCAGCCAGCCAGCCAGCCAGCCAGCCAGCCAGCCAGCCAGCCAGCCAGCCAGCCAGCCAGCCAGCCAGCCAGCCAGCCAGCCAGCCAGCCAGCCAGCCAGCCAGCCAGCCAGCCATTCACGCATTGACTCATCCGTCCGTCCGTCAGCCTGCCCATCCGTTCGTTCGTTCCTTTGTTTGTTCTCTCGTTTGTTTGTTTGTTTGTTTGTTCACTCACTCACTCACTCACTCACTCACTCACTCACTCACTCACTCACTCACTCACTCACTCACTCACTCACTCACTCACTCACTCACTCACTCACTCACTCACTCACTCACTCACTCACTCACTCACTCACTCACTCACTCACTCACTCACTCACTCACTCACTCACTCACTCACTCACTCACTCACTCACTCACTCACTCACTCACTCACTCACTCACTCACTCACTCACTCACTCACTCACTCACTCACTCACTCACTCACTCACTCACTCACTCACTCACTCACTCACTCACTCACTCACCCACCCACTCACCCACCCACCCACCCACCCACCCACCCACCCACCCACCCACCCACCCACCCACCCACCCACCCACCCACCCACCCACCCACCCACCCACCCACCCACCCACCCACCCACCCACCCACCCACCCACCCACCCACCCACCCACCCACCCACCCACCCACCCACCCACCCACTCACTCACTCACTCACTCACTCACTCACTCACTCACTCACTCACTCACTCACTCTCTCTCTCTCTCTCACTCACTCTCTCACCCACCCACCCACCCACCCACCCACCCACCCCCGCCCGCCCGCCGCCCGCCCGCCCGCCGCCCGCCCGCCCGCCCGCCCGCCCGCCCGCCCGCCGCCCGCCCACCCACCCACCCACCCACCCACCCACCCACCCACTCACAGAGCCAGGGCGCGTATGTTGTCGGTTGTACTAGGAAGCTTTCGCACCGTGACGCCAGCACGTCCGCCAGCACCATTCACCTCAAGATTACAAGACATGCGCCACCGCCACTACCAACACCACTGCCACCACTGCCGCCACCAAGACTACCGACGCCACCAACAACGACACCCATCCACCACCTTGGCTATCGACACAAAAACCGACAACATGCACCCACAACACATGCCAGTCTCCACCATCCATGCTTGCGGCAGATTATTATTATTATTATTATTCATGGACTCCTATTCACCTCATACTCCTATTCACCACTCCTATTCATCGTTCCTATAATGCCACCCCTATTCACCACACAGGTGTGCCGCACGTGTGCTAGGTGTGGACCCCCATGTTGACATCGCCGTCCTGCGGGTGCTGGACCATCAGACGTCCTCCGGTTCTCCGCCCCTAGAACAAGGCTCTTGGCTCCGTCACGAAGCAGCGGGCAGGGCAAGCCACCGACCAGGGCGAGGGGACTCGACCGCTGGGCCTGTAGAGGCATACTTGACAGCGCTGTCGGAGGCAGTTGCCAGTGTCAGTAACCACATTTTAAGGGGTATGGATGGAGGACTGTCGAAAAAGGCACGCCTGCCATTCGCTGCCTGCGACCCGGTTGATGTGCGCCATGCATCGTGGCATGCCAGTGCTAATGGGCAGCAGGGGGCGGGGGTCGTGGCAGCAGCGCCACCATGGTGGCGGTGGCATCCGGTAGTGCGCGACGGGTTCCACCCTGTGCTGGCCATCGGCAGCCCCGCGGGGATGGACGGGAGCGTGACACATGGCGCGCTGTGCTTCGGTGGCGCTTCGTCCACCAGCACACGGCGTTCAAGGGACATCTCTGTGCTGTCCCCTCACCGAACGGATCTGCACGGCAACCTGCCAGTGAGTGAGCCCAGCTGGCTCCATGGACTTGCGGTTGGTATTGATGGCATGGCGGGGGGTGTCTGCAACAGGATCGCCGATGGATGGAACCAGCTTCTAGCAGCCGTCACGGCGAGCGGCGCTGCTATTGTGACCAGGGATGCAGGCAGCCACAGGCCCACTCTCCGCCGCAAGTCGTTTGTGTGGGATGGTGCCAACGATTCGTCGCACCGGCGCCGCCTGCAGGTCGATGCATCGGTGACCAGCAGCACACACGCTTCTCCCTGGGGCAGCGGCGCCAGCAGCAGAAGAAGAAGCAGGTCCGGTGGCGGCAACGGCGGCAGCTGGTATACTGGCCATCCACGTACGAGCGAGCATGAGAGCCGTGACGTAGACGGCCGAGAGACCAGCAGCCCGCCACCCAGCACCGGCATGGAGGCATGGGGTGACGTCCAGCAGGCTCAGCATCGTCATCGTCAGCAGGTTCAGAATCGCAATCAGCTGCGAAGTGAGATTGAGGCGGCCGCCTACTCAGGCGCCGCACGCCACTTTGTGCTGGCGGAGGGGGGGCACCTGCACGTGGACGTGGACGCTGCGCGCGCCATGTGGCAGCCGTTCAGCACATCACTCTGCTCCCAGGGGGGTGCCAGGGGGGACGGCTACGGCGAGGCACCCTGGGGTCATCCTGGGGAAGCGTTCCAGGGGGCTGGCATGCCTCGAGGAAGCCATGGCGGGAAGGGCAGCGGCCATGGTGGCGGCGGTAGCTTCCCATCACCTCATGATTATCACCCCCCCGTGGTTCCACACGGCCTCTCCTACTCGCATGGCCTCTCCCACTCACACGCCCTCTCCTACTCGCACGGCCATCCCGTGGTGGCGTCACATGGCCACGCGGGCGCTCTACTGTGCGCCTCCGCTTCCATCGCCCCTGGTAGCTCGGGGGGGGCGCTCGTGGACGCGTCGGGTCGGCTGATTGGGATACTCAAGGCGACGCACGCCACGCAGCCGGGTGAGGGGGCATGCACGCGTGGGGCAGGTGAGGGCATGGGGGTATCCCACACGCCACGCAGCCGGGTGAGGGGGCATGCACGCGTGGGGTAGGCGAGGGCATGGGGGTATCCCACACGCCACGCAGCCGGGTGAGGGGGCATGCACGCGTGGGGTAGGCGAGGGCATGGGGGTATCCCACACGCCACGCAGCCGGGTGAGGGGGCATGCACGCGTGGGGCAGGCGAGGGCATGGGGGTATCCCACACGCCACGCAGCCGGGTGAGGGGGCATGCACGCGTGGGGTAGGCGAGGGCATGGGGGTATCCCACACGCCACGCAGCCGGGTGAGGGGGCATGGAAACCACTCGTTGTACGTGCCGGGCACGGCCACCACTCCTCATCAGGTTAGTGGGATTGCAAGTTTTTATAACAGTTTATTAAAGAATTTTGTAGCAAATTATATAACAGGAACCTTGGTGCGTGGGGTATTCCCTAGCCAGCCAGCGTCGAGTAGGTGTAAGACACGGTTGGCTTGGTATATCTTGATGAGCTTTGGTTGATGAAGCGATGGTAAATTGATGCTGAGCTTTGGTTAATCATCCTGACAGGTTCACAAATTCAGCGTCGCTTGGCCATGTCAGATATTTCAAGCTCTGAAGTCCTTTTGGGTTTCCTGCTCTGTTGACCTTTTCAGGTATACGGCCTTTGCCTTTTTCCGTGTTTAAAACCTGTCCTTGCACGAAAAGCAAGATAATTTTGTCGCTAGGTTTCTTTGCCCCCCCCCCCCCCCCAAGTAACCCAATAACACCCGTTCTCCCTGCCCCCCCCCGCGTGCACGCACACACACAACCCTTCGCAGGCATCTGCTTCGCCATCCCCATCGCGACGGCACTGGCCTCCGCCGCCGCCATCATCGCCCAGCAGCGGCCCCCCCCGAGCTGCTACCTGGGCGTGTCCCTGGCCACTTGCAGCGCGGGCGCCGCGCGCCACAACAACCGGCACACGGCCGCCAGGTGGTGCGCGCCGGAGCAACCAGGCGCGCTGCTGACTTCTGTCGATGCCACGGGGCCCGCGGCCGCGGCAGGCGCGCGAGCGGGGGACCTGGTGGTCCGCTGCGGGGGCGTGCCAGTCGCCAGTGCGGAGGAGCTGCTCTCGATAAGTGCCAGGTGGCGAGTAGGGGACTATCTGATGATGGACGTGGTGCGTGGCGGGGGACAGAATGTGATGCTGCTGCCCCGTGTGGGGGATGGGTCGGCCGTGACGTCGCGGGCACCGGGGAGAATGTGACGGGGGCTAAAGCTTGATAGACTATTGAGGGAATAGCTCCTTGAATAGTGAGCTTCTATCTCACTGTGTGGCTACAGCTAACATCTCCGTGCACAGACACATGCCTGTGCAAGCATGCCTGTGCTCCTTGCACAGGCACGTGCCTCCATGCACAAAGCTCCATCAAAGCTTCTCTTTTCCTGCCGACACGCAGGAAGAGAAACTAATCGGTGGATCACCTCCTGGTCCACCTCCGCCTTGCACAATAGGCTCTTTGGCACCCTGCCTTGCGCAGGGTTTGCTCCACGGCCTAAAGACGCGGCTCAATGCTGGCATAAGGCCAGCAAGTTGCGGACATGAAGCAGCAGCGGAATGGTGGGACAAGTGTGCTGGTGGCACTAGGGGCAGTGACCGTTTGGAGAGACGCTTGCTTAGGCCCTTGAGTGCCAAATTGCAAACACGGGGGCTGGAGGATTGTCATGATATTGAGGAGGCGCCAGCACAGAAACTGACGTGGAGGGTAAAAGGACCAGTTCGGGAGTATCTCGCAAGTGCAAGTCTGAGGAAAGGGCTTGCAACAAGTGGCAAGTGCCACCCACTGCCACAAAGAACAGTCACTCTGCTTTGGCAACTCATAGATTTGGCATTGCCAGGGTGCATGTCCTCGGACTGTGTTATGACTAGCTTCATTCAGGTAAGGCGGTGTGTTATCTTGCTATGGTCGACGACATGCTACCAGATTCCAGCACTGGTATCCGTGTGGTTATATTTATTTGTGTTTACCAGCATTTCAAAAAAAAAGGTAAACTTCAGTTTATATCTTATGGGCATGTATGAAGTGAGACAACTATGCCTGGATGCGTGGCGATCCAACGCCGTGGAAGGACTAGGGTAGTTGTCTGAGAGGAAAGACGCGAAGGCCGCGGGAGCCGCGTGGCTATATCTAGGTAGACCTACATGGAGGGAGACAGAGGGTAACAAGAAAGGTTGATAGGGAAAACACACACACACACACACACCACCACGACCAACACAAACAACCAAAACTAAGAAGGAAAAGAGGGAACGCATACACACATACACGAAGGGGCTAAAAGAATAAGTAAGGAGTATACAGTTCCCCCCCCAAGAGGAAGGGGCGTTTTGCTGAGTAGTGTAGTTAGGATTTTCTAGACTAGATAGCTTAGAGTTAGGTTAGTTCGATTACGCGGCTTCCTCCACCTCCACCCACCCATCAAGGAATATGTACTACATGATCTCCCAACGGAGGCATGTTATAATTAATTTAATACAGTTCCCCTTGTCCTTGAGGAGTTCGGGGCCATGGGCCCCAAGACAGCAGAGTTTTTCCACGAGTGCTGCCAGCGCCGCGAAGACCGCCTCGACCTCGAGGGTCAGACCGCCCCGCGGGTCTGCCCGCACGTGGTCCTCGTATTGGCGGCAGCGCCTGTCACTCGCCCTTACTCGCACCGTGGCTGATGTGTTATTCCGCCGCACCCGGGCCGACTTTGTCGCGACCCATGCGGTCTAGATCCCTCCCAGGCCTGCATGGTGGGCCGGCAGCAATGTTGCTGCGTGTCGTATAGTTTTGTGATGCAGTTCTAGTTGTACCTTGTGCAGCTGGCGTGATCCTTGGATGTCCGTAGACACCTCACGTGGCCCCCCCGCGGGACTGCGCCCAGCTCAGCCTGGCCGGAACCTCCTGACGTGGGCCGGGCCCCGGGATGCTAGAAGCCGCAAGGCCCGCACCTTCAAAGAACAGCTAGTAGAGGACATGGGGGGCCTAGGCCTCTCCGTGATTTGGAAAAAGATGATGGACAAGGCCAAGTGGGCCCAGGTCATAGACGACAACGAGCCCCCCCCCGTGGGGAAGCGCCCGCGTGTGCAAACATACGGTCCCGAAGCACGCCAGACAGGTCCCCTAGGGTAGAGTTGATGTTGATAGATGACAGTGTAGATCTATAACTGTTGTAGATAGATTAGACCGGTAGGACTGTTTGCACCCATCCATCCATCCATCCATCCATCGGGGTTAATGCTCCGTGACTCCCCAACGGGAGCACGAGTCTAATTAATTAATTGGATGTCCGTGTCAGATTGCTATCAATTTCTTCAGGGTTCTTCTTCTTTTCGGGTTTTTTCCTTATGTTGCATGCCAATCTCACCTCCGTAATTTATCATTCTCAATGAATATATGGGCATGTCTTGGTCTGGCCGGTCCCCAGCGGCTCGGCCAACTCAGGGCGGCATATTTTGACCTGGCCTGGCCCAAAGAACATTCCTAAAAAGGTAGGGAAACATGCCATGACCTATACCCAGATGTTGCTGGATCGACGACCTAGTGGTCCCAGCCCAGTTTGAGTACCGCATCCACTCTCTCTCCCGTCTTTGGACTGCCATGCAGGACAAGACGCGGTGGAAGAAGATTGTCAAGGCGCACACGCCAGCCCCTGTGGGCAAGCCGCCTCCCCCCCAAAGGAGGAGCCGTTTCGATGAGTAGCGTAGATAGGCTTTTCTAGACTAGATATAGCTTAGAGTTAGGTTAGTTCGATTACGCGGCTTCCTCCACACCACCCATCCAACCTGGAATCTGTGCTACATGATCTCCCAACGGAGACATGTTATAATTTAATTTAATTTTTTAATATGGGCATGTATATATTAAAAGTCCGGATTCTTCCGATTTCTGGCCTGCGCTGGTTGTCTCCTTGTTATAATTACTGACAGCAGAGTGAAATCACTCAAACCAAAGCAAACGCCCAGCTATAAACCTATATACAGGCATGTATATATGGGCATGTATGGGCCGGGGAGGCGCCTGTTTGGGAGAATATAAAGGCCTCTCCCGGATCGAGCCTGATGGTTCTTAGGGGCATTCCCAGGGTTATAACCCACAACCCCTATAACCGCCTGGGATTATTGGATGCCATCAAATTAAACTAGATAATGTGACTGCGTGACGGAGGTGACATGTGCAATTAATTGATTGTAATCAGCATTACGTGAGCACACGTCCTTAGTGTACAGTCTGGTGCCGAAGGGATGGGATGGGATGGGTGGATGGAGCAGTAGCTAGTACGGGGATGGGTGGATGGAGCTAGTTAAGAGCTAGTTACGGGGTTGTGGGCACCACGGCCCGAATCACTGTGAATGCTAAACTAACTGTCACACGTGCAGCCCCCACTGGCTTGGGGGTGTCTTCATTACTACCTGCTGTCCTATCCTTGTGAAGAACCGTCTGCCTCCATTAATTAGGAACATAACTCCGTTGGGTCAGTATAGTATGTAGCACATATAGCCCTGAGAAGGGGCAGTATGACTTTTAATACACTCTTGGCTACTTCCTGCAGGTGGGGGGGTTATGTAAAGTGCCACCTACTCTGGGTGCACAAAGTGCACCTGCCCACCACTGTATTCAGGCACCTAGGGGCGCCGACAGATCGAGGGGGAAAGATCAGCATGGCTATACAAAGGCGAGCTAGGGCATCCATGGCTTCTCAGCAGAGAGTAACTTTCTGCATGGGCTGACAGCATAATGAAATAAAGATAGGGCATCATCTGGGGTGTGGCACATCAGAGGCGCACATCATGTACATGACTAAATAACGCTCATGCATCATGGCTGGTATAATGCCTGAAGTACTAAGGCGTACATGTACAAGGCCACGGTGGCTAGGCCTGACTATTCTACACTACTACTGCTGTATTCCCCTAAGCTAGGGCGTCTGGAGTCGCTGGGGCCGCGGGGGTCGCCTCACCAGGGCTTGTGGCCGACGTAGATGGCCGCCCCCTTCCAGTACACCGGCTGCCCCGCCTTGGTCTGCCGGAGCTGGAGGTAGGTCGGCCATAGCTCCCGTCGCCGTTGTTGCTGCGCCAGGGTCAAGTCGTCATCCAGGGTGAAGTGAGTCTTCTCGAGCCGCTTGCGGCGTCAGAGAAAGGAAATCTTGTCCGCCGGCCGGGGTCTTAAAGGTGAGAAGAAGCGGGGGCGCCCCGGCCTTACCCCGCGCGCGGGAAAGGCGGTGCCGGCGACCAGCTTGATCTCACCAAGAAGACCCATGCGACCAAGGATTTCTCTGTCAAACGCCTGGGCAAGCTTCTCGGAATTCTCTCCTTCCGCCATGCCGAAGTTCTTGACGATGACGTTAAGGCTGCGCTTGGCGAGCTCGGCCTCCTCGCGGATCGAGGTCGAGTGTCTGCTGCTGCATGCATGGAGCTGTGCCCGGCGCGACGGCGGAGGTGGTGGAGGTGGTGTGTTGCTTAATAAGCATGTCCGCCCACCTGTCTGGCCGGTGGGAGGAGCCAGCGCCAGCCGGGCCAGCGGGGGCTGGCTTGCCGCGGCAATGTCCTTCACCGCCTGCATGGGCGGTGATGCCGGCTGCGGTGTTTTGCAGGCACTCGATGGCGATGGCGGAATGGCCTTGAGGCGCTGGTCGATGTCGCGGAGCTGGGTGGTGATGGCGTCGGAGGTGGGGGTGGTGGCGGTGGAGGAGGCGAGGAGGGTGGAGTTGGTGGTACGTCAGTGGAGATGGTGGAGAGGAGGGGGAGCTCGGCAGTCAGCGTGCTGCCCATGGCCGCCACATCTGCGGCGAGGGGGGCCACGTGCTGCTCGAGGGCCTCCTTAAGGAGTGAGCGGATGGAGGATTCGGTCAAGGTGGTGGCACCTGAGGGGCTGGTGGGGCCAGAGCTTCTCGATGGAGCGTCCAAGGATGGAGAAGAGGGCCGGTCAGTATTGCTGAAGGTGGGGGCGGTGGAGTTTGAGGATGGAGTCGAAATTGTAGGGGCGCCTCTGGAAAGCATTGACGAGGCGACCCTCAGTGGTGGAAAAGCCGCTTGCACAGTTCCATAAGCGAGGCCTGTGCGATCCAAAAAACACGCAGGCTAGGATGCGGTTGTCAGTGAGCTTGTCAAAAAAAAAAAAAGTCGGGCTGGCTGGCGTCAAAGTCATACTCGTCCAAGTTCGGCTTGGCAGGGCGACTGCGCTTGGGCTCAGGCGACGCTGCGCCGGGGCGAGGCAAGCCCGGAGGGCTGGGCGATCACTAGGGCTTGGCTAGTGCTACTGGCGCCGCTGCCTTTTGGGCCGGGGGGCGAAGCTGCAGCCGGAGCTGCAGACGTATTTTCAGGGCTGAGCGCAGCCCCCAGGCTGCGTTGCGCGGAGGAGCGTGTGCTCGCCATATATTGCCTAATAGCTTCGGAAAGTTATATCAGCGTGTGAGGCTTAGAAAGACGAAGCAATTGTAATATTCACGGCTGAATTTGGTGCCCCAACGTGAAAGTTATGAGCTCCGCCCGGAGCTCCGCCGTCAGCCATGGCTACCTTGTGGCTCGTGGCTAGTGGCTCCATTGAATTGAATTGAATTGTAACATAACTCCGTTGGGAGTATATGTAGCACATAGCCCTTGAGAGGGGGCATATGGCCTATCATACATCCTAAGCTACTTCCTGCAAGGGTGGGGATGTAAAGGACCCTTGCTCTAGGTGCACCAGGGCACGTGCATCCCCATGATCTTCAAGCTATGCCCAGCGAAGGGGGAGCCTGTCATGGGGGGGAAGATCAGCATAGCTATACAAAGAAGCTAGGGCATGGCGTCTCAGCAGAGAGGTACTCCCTGCATGGGCACAGCATAACTAAATAAAGCTAGGCATCATCTGGAGTGTGGCTCATCATAGGCACACATGTACATGATGAAATAAAGCGCGTGGCTTAGCTAGGATAGGGCCTCTAGGAGGCGTACATGTACATGGCCACGGTCTATCTATTCTACACTACTGCTGCTGTATTCCCCTAAGCTGGGGCGTCTGGAGTCGCTCAGTGGGGCCGCGGGGGTCGCCTGCCAGGGCTTGTGGCCGACGTAGATGGACGCCCCCTTCCAGTACACCGGCTGCCCCGCCGTCTGCCGAAGCTGGAGGCCGGTAGGTCGGCCATAACTCCCGTCGCCGTTGTTGCTGCGCCATGACGGTCGCTGGGGCCGCGGGGGTCGCCTGCCATGCAGGGCTTGTGGCCGACGTAGATGGCCGCCCCCTTCCAGTACACCGGCTGCCCCGCCTTGGTCTGCCGGAGCTGGAGGTAGGTCGGCCATAGCTCCCGTCGCCGTTGTTGCTGCGCCAGGGTCAAGTCGTCGTCAAGACATAGCTTGAGTGGCTCCATACTACAGACAAACCAGTCAGTGAGGCCGTCCGGGCGTGATCCCGTTGCGACTACGTGGGTAACACATATCCATGCCTATAGTCTATCCCGGAAAGTCCACGGGTGGCGCCCCGGCCGCGCGCTCGGCCTGGGGCACGCCATACATGAGAACAAAACGCCCAGGCAGTTGGGGGGGCTTGGTGCCTGCTGAGCCATCTGGACATCTTACGTGTCTACCTGAGCTGTGCGTGCGAGCTAGGTGCCCGGAGCTAGGCCCAGGCGCCTGTGCCTAATAATATGGGAAGCATGATGGGAAATAAGCCCACAAATCCTCATGGCTAATGTGCATGCTAAATGGAATATTGAGCGCACTGCGTAGCATAGATTGGTGACCGCGCCGTTGAGTTGCTGCTCCAGCTCCTGCGTCAGCGTCCACGTCTCGGCTCCAGAAGCTCAGCATAAGCTAAGTGTCAGTCTACCTATGATGGTATTGCATTGTTGTATAGCACCCCCAGTGTTGCGCCCCAGCACCATGCTGCGGAGTGAGCCCTCGGTGGCCATGCCCACTCGTGCACCAGTGAGATCAAGAGCTAGCTCTACAGGGCGCCCTCTCTCGATCTAACTCCTTCTCGTTGTGAATACGGGTTGAAGGTTCCGTTACTCTATATAACGGCAGGCTCGAGCTACCATGGTCCGGATTCTCCCGATTTCTGGCCTGCGCTGGTTGTCTCCTTGATATATTTTTAAAAAATATAATTACTTACAACAGAGTGAAATCACTCAAACCAAAGCAAACGCCCAGCTATAAACCTATATACAGAGCCATGTCAAAGCTCTATACTACGATAAGACCAATGGAAACGCCTAACGGGAGGAACCTAATAGCCCTGCTGCACCGCAAAATCAGCCCGCGTACGGCGGAGCATGATGTCAGCCATGGCCCGAGTCAGCGCCACCGACAAGCGCTGACGCCAATATGACGTCCAGGTCCGCGCCGACCATGGGGCCCGCTGGCCCTCCAGGTCCAGCCGGTCCTCCCGGAGCCGGCAACACTCCTTGAAGAAGGCGGAGGTCAGGGGCCCCATGGCCCCAAACTCCTCCAGGACAAAGGGCACCACACGATGGTGCCCGACGTCGCCATAGGCCAGGAGCTTGGCCCGCTCCGCCCGGTCCGCCGTGTAACCTGCCGTGAGGGAGGCCCCAGCCACGTGGCTAAGAGCCAAGGGCCGCGCCACCGAAACGTCAATAAGCAGATGCCGTCCACCCCCCTCAAAGTCCAGCACCACGATGTCAGGCCGGTGGTTGGGGGAATAGAAGGCAGCGCCATCCGCATCCTCGGACCGGATGTTCGCGTGGGGGAAGACCGACCGAATCATGGCGAGCACCACCGTCAGGAGGACAGTGTGCAAATACAAATACCAATTCTGATTCTGTTGGCCCCCCATGCAGGCAAGGTAGTGAGTCCCCGTGGGATCCAGCGGCTGCCCACAGCTACCACAAGGCCGCCCGGCCGGAACAAGAGGCTGCGGGGCAAATAGCTGGTGCCGGAGCGCCACCGAGTAGTGGCTGGGAGCCAAGGCGAATGGGGGGGCCATGGGAAGAGCACGAAGGTACGCCGAGCCCACACTCCGCAAGGAAAGCGAGAACAGCCACGCACGTCCCTGGGCGTTGAGGTCCGCGAAAAGAGCAATCCAATCAGCCGTGTGCAGAATACCCGCGTAGGTTTTCTGGTGTTTATCGATGACGCGAGCAGGGAATGCGGCGGGAGATTGAACGGAGGCGACCGAGGGAGTGCCGCGAGGGAGGTGGCGCTGTACCGCCTGAGCGGCACGGACGGGAGAACAGGCCTGCTGGATCTCAGCATAGGCCTCCTGGATGGCGGTGACGAAGGGCAAAGGGCTGCTGGGGTCCAGGAGGTCAGGCGCTGCTGTTGCCAAAAGGGGCAGGAGCCGGCAGCTTTCCGCCCACGACTGAGCGACGGAGCCCAAAAATGCTGCTGGGGCCAGCCGGGCGGCACGAGTCAGACCGCAGCCACCCATCCGTGCAGGCAGGGAGGCAATGCGAATAGCATGTGGCGGGAGGTCGGGGCCCGGGACCAGCTGCGCCAAGGCCGACTGGATGCGTTCGTCGTGGCCCTCGGCGGCCAGCCGGACCTGAGCCGGAAGAGCGCCCCGGAGCCAGTGAACGACGCGAGGGTGAGCGCAAAACCACAGAAGCAGACCCTTGGTCTGCGAATCATGAAGGCGCGCAATCAAGGGCAGTACCTCAGTGCGTGCCTCGAGGGCGGCCCGCAGAGCATCGATGACAAACGCGGGGTCGCCAACCGGAACGCCGAGGACATCCAACCCATGGAGGCGCTCGTCCCGGCCCAAGAGCTGGGGCGGAAAGCCGGAGCAATCACCTTGGGGCGAGTACACCGCGCACTTGGCCAGGGTCAACTGGAGGTTGATGTCGGCCACCGCGGTCTGCAGTGCAAGCAGAGCCGCGGTGGTGTCCGGCACAGGGCCCAGAAGGTAGATATCATCCAAGTAGGCCTGAATAGCGACCGCCGGGTGGGCAGCATGGACCGCTTGGAGGCAACCCTTGATATATTAGCAGCGGCCCACATTCACGGCGCAGTGATGTTAATAAATTTACTTATTTATTTATTCTGATTTGGCACGCCGCAAAGGTGAAAACCATTTGCGTTCCGTGCCGGTCCGCGGAAAACGCGGAAAAACGCGACCTGCAAATGAATCCAGGCCCGAATCGAACTGGGGGCCTCTTATTTATGACTAGTACTGCGCGCAAGATACATATACTTGTGCGCAAATACTTTATTCATATGATAAGTTGCATGCGTGGCTCCGCTCACCCCCACCCACCAGCAATCGAATACGTGCTACATGATCTCCCCACGGAGTCATGTTATAATTTTAATATGATAAATTGATCAGGAATCTGATATTTCTCAGTTAAATATGAACTAAATTGTGAACAGACGTCCCATGGATGTCCACGCTTTGCAATGAAGTGCAAAGCGTTTAATGAATCCAAGCAGGTGCAGCCCAGCCTGGTAATAACCGGTTCATTACCAAACGGTGCATCCCTCTCATAGTGCCCCCCCGATGGCCATCAAGTCCTTGTCCTCCACCCCCAGGGCCCTCAGCTGGCGCACCAGCTGCGGCTTAAGCCTCGTCATGCCGGGCGCTCGTGCCATCACCTGCAGCAGCTGCCCCGCGAGGTGGGCCCCCTCCCCCGTGCCTTCTGAGGCATACTCTGACCCTGACCATCCGCGCTCTTGCTCCCATGCATCACCCTGGTGACTCCCGTGCTCGGCATCATCCATGCCAGCGCTCGTCAGGCTCCTGTCCGCCCGCAATGGTCCATCCCCAGACATTTGTCGTTGGGGATCGGCACCCAGGGCGCCAATTGGGTGGCCCTCTCGAACGCCTTCCTCGGGGCGCACCCCCCCCCAGGCCATGGGCACACTACTGACATCACCGTTGTCATGTGATCTCAAGCGCGCATGATGCTCTCGTGATGAGTCCATGCCGCAAAACGCGCGCAGGAGCACCTCGTATGTGAGCGGGGGCAGCCACACGCCCACCCTTGCCGCCTGCTCGACCACTTGCAGGGACAGCTCCGTCTGGCCCATACGTGCCGCATACAGCGCCAGGATGTTGTACGCGACCGACCCCGGGTGCAAACCCCGTGCGGACATCTCGACAAGCAGAGCCAGCGCGTCGTCCCAGCGTGCCACGTGGCAGTAAATGGTCATCATCAGGTGGTAGCTGGAGTGGTCCGGGCCCGCGCTCGCACGGCCGCTATAGTGGCTTGTATGGTGACCATCATCATCTTCATCATCATAATCGTCATCGTCTTCGCTTCCCTGCTTGCCACTCTTCCTACTTCTTGGACTGTATCGAAATCCGCTTTCATGTACCTTTCTTATGACGCTGTCCACATGACTACCCATCCTGCCATTACCAGAATTAGCCTCAACGTCTGCCGCCGCATCACCCACAGCCACTATCAACTCCTCGTCCAGTCGGCCTGTGTCCAACATCCGCCCACGCCCGCTCCCTCCCCCAGCCGCCACCTCGCCATCCTCTCGCTCCCCCCACGGGGCACGAGAGGGCAAGCGCGGCACGTAGCCATCATCCCCCCCACTTGCGCTGGAGCTGGCATCCCCTCTCCGGTTGTACCCGCCCTCTGGCCACGGGGCGTTGCCTATACCCTGGTCGCCGATGCCATGAACGCCATCACCATGGGCAGAAAACGCACTCCTAGGTCTTATGCTGCCACCCGACCCGTCACCGAATCCCGCGGCGCGCCGCATCTGATCCATGACCGCTTCCGCCGCCGCCACGTCTCCTACCCGGCGGCAGCAGCGCAGCAGCTCGTTGCAGGTGACCGTGTCCTTGGCCAGGTCTAGCGCGTCCATGCGTTGCGCTACCACCAGTGCTTGCTCGGGTCGGCCGGCGACGCGGTACGCCGCCATGAGCGCGCGGAAAGAGAACCTGTCAGGAACGGGCGCAGGCAGTGTGGGTTTTTGCCCCCGCTCACCATGGGTTGCCATCCCTGGAGAAGGAGAGGCCATCGGCCAACTGCGGCTAGGGGCACCGCCGGAGGCATTGCTTCCTCCCACAGCCTGACTCCCATCTCCCCTCAAGCCAGCGCTCCCGCCAGCGCCATCCGATGCATGGGGCGAACGGCCCCGCCCGTGCCCATTCCCATGCGATTGCGCTTCTGCATCGTGCCGGCTGCCAGAACCCACCGCTGGCCCAACCCCGCTCGCTGTGGCAAGGGATAGCCCCGGGCTCGACTGGTCTCCTTGAGGGACCTGCGTCTCGAAATCCCCCATTCGTTCTGCTGCACTCCCGCGTTCCACCTGCGCGCCCTCGACCCCACCCCTGGCCATGGCCTGGCCCATGACCCCACCGCGGGTCGTCGCCTGCGCCAGCACGCTTCCCCTGGCCCTGGCCCTCGTCTGCGCCCCCACAGCAACCGCCGCCCTCGCCCGTGCCACATGACTCCTGGCATCCGCCTCACTCGTCCCGCTCCTCGCCCACATCTCACCGATTAGTCGCTCAGCGAGCTCCGCCTCCCCCGCATCGGCGCACCGCGACAGCAGCGTGTTGAACGTGATGCGGTCGGGTGACACGCCGTCGACCCCCATCAGGTCCAGCACGGTGAGGCACTTGCCTAGCTCGGCACGTGCCGCCACCAGGTAGGCCGGCGACGACGACGATGACGACAATGACGATGATGATGGGACGTGGGAAGACTCTAGAGAAGAAGAGTTTGCTGACAATCGTGAAGCGAAACGTGGATAAGATGATGATGATGATGATGATGAGCTGCTGCCCCCATGATGAGAGCCATCGTGTCCTGACGACGAGCCATAACGGCCGGTCTCTTCGTCCCTGCCCATCTCAACACCCCCGCCGCCCCCCCGCCCCATCTCCATCCCCACCCCCGGGCGGACCCCAAACGTGCCCAGCAGCGTGTTGTACGCCGCCACGTCAGCGCGCAGACCCCTCCGCCGCATCCACTGCAGCAGCTGCAGGGCACCCTGGCTGTCCCTCTCGGCCGCGTGGGCCGCCAGCAAGGCGACAAACGTGGACCCGTCGGGCGCCACCCCCGCCGCTTCCATCATGTCTAATAACTCGTATCCGAACGCGACGCCTGGCCGCGACCCCATGCCACCGACATCCTTCTCCTCCTCCCCCTTGTCATCATCATCGTCCGTCTGGTCGACGCCCCAAAGCCAGGCCTGTTGAGATCGGCCAGAGGCGTCATGAGTAGTGCCCGTGGAGCGGTCATAAGACCCCACAGTTCCACCAGGCATGCGGCTATGGGCTGTTTCCGGCTCATCACACGCATGTCCTAGTGTCGGGGTGGCCCCACCTGTCCGCTTCACGCCCCCATCACCAGTAAAAGACAGCGCCGGCGCGTCGGCAGCTTTAGCTCCTGTAGGTTGCTGCGCCAGTGACTGGGGGCCGTAGGCAGCTGTTGCCATCATGCCAGGTTGCCGGGGTCGGTTGGACCCACCGCGGCCCTTGCCCCTGGCGGCACGTTTGGCCGCGCGGCCATTGATGACGGCGATGCTATTGAACGTCACCAGGTCTGGTGTGATGCCTGCGGCACGGAGACGGCGCAGGACGGCCAGGCCCGCCCGCAGATCGCCCGCGTGCAGGTACCCTGACAAGAGTGCGTTGTAGACCTCGAGCGTGGGGGTTGGCCAGGGGTGTCGGGACGCCAGACTGGGTGCTGCCGACAATGGTGGCATTAATGGCTGTGGCATCATGGTGGCGTGTCTCTGTGTTTTCCCGCCACCATTTGCACTCGACGGGAATGAGGGGTCGTGGCTGCCGCGTCCATCCTGCGTTCTGGGTACGTTTAGAACCCCTCCACTAGGTATCGTGATACCCTCGCGAGCGTCGCCAGCGCGGCCATCCCCACCCCCACCCCCTGCCCGTGAACTTGCGTCATTTCGCTCTTGCTCTCTATGACCCGCCTCCGTCATGGGTCGATCACCCCCCCCGCCCCATTGGCCCCCTTCCCCTGCTCCCCCTGCCCCTCCCCCTCCCTCCCGCTCCATCCGCGTGACCAACGCCTCCGCCTCCGCCATCATGCCCAGCCGGCCACACGCAGCCACCATCGCGGCACACGCCTGTGCGTCCAAGGACGAGAGCAGCAGCATCTGGCCGCGCCCTGGCAGGGCTTCCCCAGCATCATACAAGTGCCCACGCCGGCCCTGCAGCTGCGCGGTCGGATCCCGCGGCCGCCAGGAATGCCCCTGTTGCCGCGAGATGGCACTCATGTCATCCGGACTCAGCCCCACAGCTCCATTCCCTCCTCCACTCCCCTCCTTCCATCCCACGCCATTCCGGGATTCCCATTCCCACCCCTCTTGTTGTTGGAGTATCGGCACCGTGACCAGTGATGACACATGAGCCGGTGATGTCTGCAACGTGGCCGTCTGGCCCTTGCGAGGCGTGACCGAGATGCATGACCCCGGATTCTCCCCGGCGTGGCGAGTGCCAGCGGGCGCGTCCGCCCCCCCCATACCCCCCAGCAGCTCCGCCCCCGCCTCCAGACCCAGGCCCAACCCGACCCCTGCCAGCAGCTGCCGGAGCAGCCAGGCGTCGCCGGCGTCGCGGCAGAAACCGGCCAGCAACGTGCCGGTGACGGCGTTCGGCAGCACAGCCGCCGCGCGCATGTCCGCCAGCACCGCGCGGGTGGCGCGGCGCCTTGCGCTGCTGGTGGCCATGAGGGGTGGAGAGGACCAGGGGGACCACACATCGCTGCTATGTTGACCCATGGTCAAGAGGTGGGGAGAGTCTGAGGGCGAATATGAGCCGCTGGAGGCCGCATGGGCGCCATGGGCAGCTGTCGCGGGGCGCTCTTCTCCGCTGTGCCCTAGTCCCTTGCCAGAGGCAGCAGGGCCCTGTACACTGCCGGAGGTGCCGTGGCCCGGAAGTCTTCCATCGCCAGATGTGCTGTGGCCCTGTACCTTGCCGGCGCGCGTCCCTTGCAGGAGGGTGTCCAAAAGGCGCGCTGTCTGTCTCAGCCGAGGTGAGACCTGCCCGTATTGTTTTCCGGATGGTGGCACCGGACCGTGGGAGGATGCTTCGGCCACACCCGCTGCGACAGAGGAGGCGCGGAGGGATGTTAGAGAAGACGCAAAAGCGGCGGCGCCACTTCCCCCTCCCGCTGCAGCCGGTGGCCCGAGTGCGCTGGCGCGGCAAGGATGGTCAGTTATCCTGCGAGGAGCCAAGAACGCAGCGTGCCAGTCAGGTACCCCCTGTCTGGGCAGCCCATGCTCTTGGCCGCGGGTTGACAGGGGATAGCTAGGTGTGGCGGTGGCACGTGGCATGTCCGAGGGGTGGGACAGGTGGGCCAGCATCGCGTTAAACGTGGCCGTGCTGGGCCGTATCTGCCGCTCCACCATGCCCCTCACGACCGCGCGCACGTCCTCCATCTTCTCGCACATCCCCAACGCCGTGTTGAACGTGACCGCGTCGGGGGCCACCCCCACCGCGTCCATTTGGGCAACCACCCCCGACGCATGGGGCAGGGTCAGCCGGCCTTCCCTTCGGCGCAGTGACATGAGCGTGTTGAACAAGGGGGCGCGCAGCGGGGGGCGGCCCAGCCGAGAGTGAGGATCCACTGCTACCCAGCCGCTGCCGCTCTTTCCACGCCATCGCCCCAACACACCATCCCATCGATAAGATACAGCCGGGGGCCACGGAAGGTCACTCGGCGCCTGTCCGCCGCCACGCTCCACGGACAACCGGGCCTGGTCGCCAGCAGCCAACATGGCCGCGGTGCTATGTTTGCCCGGCATGACAGGTGATGCCATGAAGGATGCTTCCGATGCGGCCAAGGGGGGGGTTGACTGGCTACTACCACCCGCGCCCGCATGCGAATGATCTCCAGGCATGCTCGCGGGTCGCGGCCCATCCACCCCAACAGTAACTGCCGCGGCGCTTTTCGCCGTCACGCGTCCATCCTCCACCGCCCCCTTCACCCGCGTGCCCTCAAAAGGGTCACTCTCGTGCTTGCCGCCACCACTGCCATCCCTGTACCTGCCCTGCTCCACCGTGGCGGATGGTAGGGAACCTGGGCTGACATGGGGCCGATGCCAGTCAAAGTCAGCCCGAGTCAGCCCCACCCAGCCTAGGTCACCCACTCTCCCAAACTGCCCAGCCTGCCGTATAAGAGCATCCAGCACTCTTTGGGCTGCCATGGATCCGCCCCCCCCTTGCGCACCACACAGCACCAGCAAGGCATCGGCGGCGTCCGCGTCCAATGGGATCCCGCGCGCGACCGCCAGGTCCATCGTTTGGAGCGCCGCCGACATGGCGACATGCTGGCGGTGCGGCGACTGCGTGAGAGGGTACTGACGGCGCGGGGGCGGTCCTGCGATGACCTCCGCCGCATGCTCCGTGGTCATGCGTGCGCACGCGGTGACGTAGGCGGAACAAAACAGCTGCGGCAGCAAGTGGACAGATATTCCTGAGGAGGGTGGTGGAAAAACAGCCGGTGCCGTGTCCTCGGAAACCCCTGATTCCCTCCCACGCGCGCCTTGTGGCGTTTCCCTCCCACGCGCTGCTTGTGGCGTGGCCTCATATGGCAATGTTTCGATCGGTTCCTCGCGCAGACCCGGTCGCGCCGTTTCGGACGGCTCCGCCAATGACAATCCACCGCTCGCGTCCGCACCAGCCTGCGCTTCCTCCGACCACCCCCCATCTGGCCCCTTCGCCTGCGGAATTCGATCCCCTTCCCGCAACCCCTGCAGGACCTGGCACTGCATGCTCGCCACTGAGCCATCCCCTGCAAGCTGGTCCGTTTGTCGGGGCCCCATTCTCGCCCCCTCCACAAGCTGCACACTGGCTTGGCGGGATTCACCCGCAGCGGAACTCACCCAGGACGGCAACTCCCCCCCCAGCAGCCCACGCGCTACACGAAGAGACCCCTGCGCCAGCCCACCCCCTCCTCGACTAGCGGAGGCAACGTCCCAACGGGACAGGCAGTCCTGCAGGAGCGACGTGAGTGGATAGCCGGCACGTTCGCCCGCACCAGATGACTCACGCAACTGCCCACTGATGCTGCCCGCCGCTCCCACATACCCACCCGGGTCCGCCCCCACACCCTCGTTTCCGCCCTGAACCCTGGCTCCGCCCGCACCAGCACTGGCCGGGCCACCATACCCGCTAACCCGGCTGCTCTCAAGAAGACCTTCCGCCTCCGCCTTTACAGCGGGCGATGGCCCTTCACTCCGGGACGGCCTTTCAGAAGGCGATGGCCCTCCAGCAGGCTCTGAAGCTCCAGTGGATGATGGGCCTAGCGAGGATGGCGTGTCCAGACCCACCCGACAGAAGGCAGCTGCCATCGCATTGTAGATGTGGTCGTTCTCGGCGAATGCGAGCGCCAGCACACATGAAGGGCTGTGCTCTTCTAGGTGGCCCAGCGGCGCACCTGCCGTGGTGGCCATGAACGAGGCCATGGCAACCACGTCCTCCCTGCTGCCACACGTGTCCAACGTGGCCGTGACGCCGCGCATCAGCCGCGAGCGGCGCAGGTGCTGGCGCACGCGGTAACCCCGCACTTGCGCAAGAGCTTCTGCTTGCGACTGTATTTCCGCTTGCGCTGGTGCCTGCGTCTGCGCTTGTACCTGCGCGTGTGCCTGCACTGGAGATCCAGCTTCCGTGTTTGCTTCCGCAGGGGCTTGCACGTGGGTTTCCAGCCGCTCTCGCATCTGTGCGGGTGCTTGCGTGTAGCTGTCGCGGTCGCTGCAAACCGACTCGCCGCGGGCGGGCACCCCACCTTCATTCGCCAAGGCAGCAAGCCTCTGTTGCAAGCTCTCATCGCTCGAGTGTTCAGCCACCCCATCACCCTCACGCTGAACAGACCCACTGAGCTCTCTTTGCAGACCCTTATCCATCCCACATTCAGCCATCCCGTCAACCACCCTATGAGCATCCGCCTCCAGCTCCCAATGGGCAACATGCTCTACGCCCCGTTGCATTATCCCCTCCAGCTCCCGCTGGGCAAGAGCCACCAGTGCCCCCACCGAGGAGCCCACGTCGCCCCGCTCGCAGCACGCACGCAAGACGGCCCAGGACGTGGACGCGCCCGGGACCCAGCGGCCCCGGCTCTTCTCATGTGGAGTGCTGGGTGGGACTGTCGGGATGCCGGGGTGAAGCGCTGGTGGGCCGCTCGGATAACCCACGGTCGGAGTAGGGACCCCTGCCGCGCCCGCATCCACAGCAGCAGCAGCAGCAGCAGCTCCGTTGCTGGCAAGCGTGTTGGCAATAGGCCGAGCCGACGCCCTTTGTGTGCTGGTGAACGCCGTGGCGATGGGAGAGATTGGGGCCGTGGAGGGTGGCGGCAGGCACTCGAGTATCCACGGTACGGCGGCAGCAGCGTGCCCCGCTCGCGCGAGGCCGTACGCCACCAGGTCATTGCTGCGGGCATCCGTCACGCCGTGCGACGCCAGCAGACGGAAGAGCCACCGCAGCGAGGCAGGGTCGAGGGGGACCGGGGCACAGGTGCCGTGAAGACTTGTTCCATGGACAGGGCGCATGGGGTCGAGGGGGATGGGTTCAAGGGCCCGACCAGGAGGAGGAAAGGCCGCTGTGCTGCCAGACTTTGCATCTGACAAGACGCCAGTTTCGGTAGAGCACAACGCGGCCATTTCCATTTCCATGTCCTTTCGCTTAAACTCCAAAGAGGCAGCCAATGGCGGTTGCCCTGTTCTGTGGGCGGGCGCGTGCCGCCCCCCCCAGAACCAGGCGTCCAGCCTCGGGTTTCCCACCGCTCCCTCGAGCACATAGTTAGACTGGCGCACGCCCCAGCCAGGTGGCAGCACGCCGTAGCGCGCGTGGGACATCAGAAATTCCAGCATGCGCTGATGTGGCGCTGAGGGAAGCGTGAGGGTGACAGGGCCCAGCGTCGTGGCAGCAGTCGCCGAGGTCACGGAGGTCGAGGGGGAGGCGGCGACGCCAATATGGCCCGTGAAGCCAAGCCGGAGGTCACTATACAGGTTGTGGTTATAGTACATGCCGGGCGAATGGGCCCCAAAGGAGTCCGCTGAAGGAACACGGGCAGCCGGTGAAGGACCGATTGAGGATGTGGGACGATGATGGTCCCGTGATGCACCCGCGGCACCCGCCTGCCGACTCACTGTGTCGCCACCATGACTGCTGGCAGACCAAGACCCAGGAGCAACGCCGATGTCATCGGTGCTAATGTCACGATGTCCACCGGCTGCGACCACTTCTTCCCGCGACACCAACATACGCTCCCTCCCCTCTCCGCTGCCGCCCCTTGCGGCGCCGCTGCCAGAAGGGACTACCGCTGCATGCCCCCCCCAGGTTGCTCCCGTCTCCGCGACCTCCCGAATCCCCACCTCCGTCCCGTTTTGTATCCTCACCCCCACACGGTCCTGCGCCCCTGCTAGGTCGACCGCCGGGGGCCCGCCGTCCTTGGCGACCCGGTGATCCAGCGCACGGACAGCCGGCACATGTCGATCCGTCATCAGCGTGGTGTCGTGATGCTGAGATAACGGCAGTGATGGCGTGTCCATGCGGACCCCCTCCTTGGCGCGCGCAGCACGCATCTTGCGTGGCAGCCGCCCCCTCTTCCACGGCGGCTGCACGTGCCGCAACATGACGACAGGGGATGACACATCGGCGGTGGCTGCTGTATCGGGGGTGGCCGCGTCTACGTCCCTTGCTATACGCTCGGCAGCCGACGCGTCCGGTTCTGGCGGCCATGCTGCACTTGGAATGCGTGTCCGCGTTGATGCGGATTCCGCGGGAGCCGGTGCTGCACCTGGGGGCGGCAACAGGGTAGATTGGTGTTGGGGTTGGGGTTGGTGTTGGGGTTGGGGTTGGGGTGCGGGTGGGGTTGGGGTTGGCGTTGGCGTTGGGGTTGGGGTTGGGGTTGGCGTTGGTGTTGGTGTTGGTGTTGGTGTTGGTGTTGGTGTTGGTGTTGGTGTTGGTGGTTGTGGTTGTGGTTGTGGTTGTGGGTTGGGGTTGGGGTCGGGCAGCCAAGGGGGGCATGAGTACAGGAGTCACACAAATAAGGGTGTACACAAAGGGTGTACACAAATAAGTTCTGCGACTGGCCGAAAACGCGCACCCGACCATTATGTTCGTAAAATATAACATTATCTTCGTAAAATGCATACATGTGGGTGCTTTGTGGTAATATTGCACTCAGAATGAAGTAGATACCAGGAAAACATGATGTAACCTGCCATACAGCACAATACTCGTTGTGTGGCGCTCAGGCAATGAGGATATGAGCCACTGCCACTACCACAGGCAGCTATGCTCATGATGTGCTAAAAATAGCCTGTCATGTGTCAATGATGGCTTATGGTGTATTGATCATGGCTGGTGGTGTTCTGATGAGGGCTGACGATGGCGTTCGATGTACTTATGATCGCTCATAGTGAATTACGATGTGCGGATGAGCACATGGGCACTAAATCTCCACTGCCACCGCCGCCCCCACCGCGACTGCCACCACAACAGGTCACGGTGCTTATAGCTATGTGAGGGCACCAAGTTGTCAACTGCCAAAACCAACACCAAATCCTCCTCTTGGATTGCCAAACGTCCATTGGAAGTAAACCGGCCGATCATGCACTCACGCCAGGGCTAGCGTGACAGCACATCGCAGAGTGGCATGCTAGTTATTTCTCAACTAGTAAAAGTCTCTCGACAAGTGGTCATCCATCAACTAGTAGATACATCTCTAAACGTGAGATCTAGTAGCCTGTGGGGCCTTTAGTAGCCTGTGGTGCCCTTTAAGGGGGGGGGTAACAAAGCATGGCGTAAACTTATGGGCCTGGTACTATTGTCAAATGGTATTAGTCAAGGTCTGGCCCACATCTCTCCCGGGAACATACACCATGGCAACGGAACGGAGGCAGCAATACTTCACTAGATTTAGACGGGAGAATGTTCAAAGGAGCTTGTTCACTTAAGGATGATTTCAAGCTCAAAATTACCACCTCGACTTAAAAGAACTAGGCAATCTGCCCCCCCTTCAAATAACCCGTGCAAAACCAGATAACGAGTATTCACGCTGGTAGTAAATAGAATCCGTCTTCTGGCGTATGCCTTCCTGCCACGAAAGATATTCCATGCAAAAATAACTTACCGTGAGCGTTGGACACTGGATTGCCGGCCGTTGTGTGGGAATGCCTGACGTTGCAATTGGTCGTAGTCCAAGCAGGAGGTCCGTTCGCAAAGGCGCATAGCGCGGTGGCAGAAGCCCCAGTCTGCCGGGAGAGTAGATCTGCTGTCCGTGGCACTTCCTTGGCTGCTGCAGGCAAGCCATGCTGGATCGTTTCCTTCGCCAGTTGCCAACCGGTCGCCCATGCTCGCCGTTTCTGGCGGGCGACCACTCCGCGGTTCATCACGACGGGCAGGCCTCATCAGACACCATCCAAATCATTGAGGTGGAACCTACTTGGCAGAATCATATTAATCCGCCAGACGGAATCATCCCCGCGACTTTCATATACCTCTTGCGCAAACAACAAGACCATTACACCCATTTTCACACGCTCGCTACAGGTTGTGCGCAAATGAATGTGCACACTGCACAAATGACTTGGTCGGGAGGAAGAGAAACTACCGTTGACGCATATAACTCCCTGTCGCGAGTGCAGCGTCACAAATACATTGGCAATCTACACCGTGTCGAGCACCGTGGTTCGTGCGCGCCACATCCCGATGCACTTAGGCAGGCATGGCAGCCATGGACGTCGGAAGGTGTTCACGTTTGCCTTCTGCCAGCTCTGGCTGTTTGTCACGTTGGCTACGTCACGCACCTTACATTTGGCTACCTTCATCCTTGCAAGTACAAGCGAGTAGAGGCTAATTGAAATTAGTCAAAATAATAGTAATTACCGTCCAACTCCCGGTGCAACTACCGTGAGGAAGTTGCACGCCAACCCCTATTCTTTAATGATATATACCTCAACCCCCTTAATCGCCCCTTCGGATGCTTAAGTGGCCCTAACCCCTATGAAGGCTTCATAACATCCCCCCACCCTGTAACCACTATTCTCCACCTGTATATTCTCCACGGTGACTGCTACCGCCTCTTAACCGACATATAACGAACTGGCTGCCTGGGTCCCCAATATGCCTACTTATGCTGCCTGGGCCGCGCTAGTACAAGCCATACCCCCACGCTGGCACACACTCATGACTTCTCCCCGTGCCCCCTATAAAGCTGGTGAATGGTGCTGCTTTTGTCCATACAGCACGACCGCAACATGCTCGGGGAAGGTGATCGCAGAACTCCCCCTTGGAACCCTGCACGTTCAACTACTGGCGCCGCTGAGCGGCCACAATGGCTGTTTGGCTCAACTTACAACTGCAGTGGTGTTCCTCCCCACCCAGCTATGCCACCGGATTCGGGTTGTACCTTGGTCCCTTGAACAATCATGTGTATACCAACCCAACCCCAACCTTCCAGACGCTGCTATTATTTGGCTACATGTGGGATCAACTCGCCTGGACATGTTGTCATTGGATCCAGTGGAATTTGGCTGGGTGCTAAATCAGGGTGACAGCAGAATTGTAAAGGGCCTTTACGAGTACACGGCAGAGTGGGGCTACACAATGCTCCGGCATAAAAACCATCAATTCCACCCCGGACGGACACGCTGGGGCGCTACTGAGTGGCCTGGCCACACCTGGGTCCGCAACATCACCCTCGCCGTTGACCACCCGTTGATTGATCGCCGCGCGACCGACGTACAACACCTCTTGATGCACCGGTCCATCGGGGTAGGGGAGATCCTTCACCGGCGATTTCACCACCCTGCTACTTGTTTATGTACCAACCCCACTGAAACTGTGGAACACCGATTTTTATGGTGTAACCTCCAGGGAGTTTGGACCTGGTTGATTGGTTTATGGGCAGCCTGGACATCTGAGCCTATCATACCGGTGTCTACCCGCTCAATTATCTTTGGCATCACTGGCACCCCTGGCCTTGAGCTCACCTTTTCACAACAAGCGTGGATATGGCTCCGCACATGCATGTTATATACAATCTGGACGGTGCGAAACGATGTGGTGTTCAATAGGCGCACAGTTTTCGACAAA
Organism: Mesostigma viride; assembly: GCA_009746045.1. Taxonomy (NCBI): domain Eukaryota; kingdom Viridiplantae; phylum Streptophyta; class Mesostigmatophyceae; order Mesostigmatales; family Mesostigmataceae; genus Mesostigma; species Mesostigma viride. Next base: position 44,404 of record RPFO01000692.1, on the reverse strand, counting down.
GCTGGGGTTCTCTCACGCTTCATTTACCTATGGAACTCCGGCATGCGACGCTACTGGATGGTTGCAAATGAACAAAACAAAATCTGGGACCCTGGCGCGGACCAGGATAAGCCCAGCCCACTTGAGATCTTTCATGACCTCATGGGCAAAAACAGGATCTTTACCCACATGCCCAATGACAACCCCTTAGAAGTCCAGTGGCTTCCGTGGTCTAGTAAGGCTCCGTTTTAGCCACTGACATCTTGATACCCCTAGGCTTAGCAGGGATTAACTACTGGCTATATTTGGAATAAACGTACACCTATTTACCTGGAAATTACCGTCCAACTCGGGAAACCGCGAGGACGAAGGACGGCAGCGCAAGGCCGCTGGCAAGTAGCAGGCAACAGTGACATGCAGCAGAAGATAATTGACGCCACCGTCATTGTTTCCTGTGATCCCTGGGTCTAGAGAGGAACCGAAGTTACTACGGTAAAAGATCTTTCACCTTATGACTTGGTGTGTAAGTCTTACATAGTTTACCGGAAAAACCGCATCGGATTATTCGACTTGTGCTCTGTTAATAAGGTACCCAGTCCAGCATCTGTCTACCGGTACCTAGAATCTGCTCCGACGACCGACGTGCAGCCCGGTCGCCATAGCCGGGGGTGCCCGCAGGTAAACAACTTTGCACAGGAAAATAAAAACGGGCGCTGGCCTGACAAGAACGCATCAGCTTGGCACTTTCGACGCAAGGAGTGTCGTCAAACCGAGGTTGATACTTCCTGCGTATTGCTCGGAGTGTTGGTGCGATCCTCGTCACCACGGCATTTGCCTGTGCAATCTACACCTGACTGACCACTGTCGCCAGCTTGTGGCATACCTTCCCGTTCAACCGTCAGTAGTTTTTTAGAATTTATCCGGAATTACAGTTAACGAGCATTTAAGCTAGGAACCGAGCGTGCTGTCATTATTGACATTGACGTCAAGTGGAGCGATCCGACTGAGGGGGGTGATGGATTGTAATTATGAAGCCATCCTCTCGGGAAATAGCTAGATTTTCTTCTCTAACCTTAGAGTAAATCATTATAATACAGGTAGCGAAAACACCCACCTTGCAGCAGCGATGATTCCGTTGATCTCATCAGGGGTTTCCTGCCCTCTTGGTCTCCTAGCGCCCCTGCATGTCCGCCCATGTGTGAGGACCCATGGCGACGTACGCCGGCGCGTAGGGCCATGTAAGGCTTGCTCAGCGGTGTCCACCGGCAGGATAGCGTATCAGGAGGACTCCCCCATAACTATTTTAAGGATTGGAGACAGATTGCTCGACTACATGGCCGGCGGGCCAAAGCTACGGAAATGGTACGGAATCGACCCGAGCGAGAGACCGGGAGAGGACTGGGACGAGGACGAGGACGAGGATCCTTCTCCAGCAACCGATTTCGTGCTGGTCACGGATGCGGACAATGAGACGGGGCAGTTGGTGGTAGGCTGCCTTTAGCAACAGACGGTTTGCCAAGTTCTCGGAGTCGCCGAAATTGCCAAATGTCCAGGCTTCTAGTGGATGCTACATCAATATTGCCAAGTTATTGTCGGAGTTGCCTAAATTGCCAAATGTACAGGCTTCTAGTCAATGCTGTATCAGAGTTTTGTACATCGATTGCTCCAGCAATACCCTTGGTGCCACCCCTGTGTTCGCTTAACCCCCCCCCCCCCCCCCCCCCCCCCCCCCCTTCTCCCCCCCCCCCACTATTTTCCATCATGCAATGTGTAACATACCCCGAGGCCCACACCGACTCACCCCCCTCTCACCCCCAGTCACCCCCCATCACCCCTCACCCTCCACCCCACCCAATTACCCTCTTGTCATCCTACCACACATCCTACCACACATCCCACCCTCGCACACACTCTATACCGCAAGCTACCACGCACCATTCAATTTCCCCAAGCACCATCAACCACCTCTCAAAGATGCACCCTTTCAGCCAATGGCTACAACACATTTTATCGCAAGACCATCTCCTTGCCACTTTTCAAGCTTCACCGTCGCTATCTTCTCAACTCCGACTCACACGGCCACTTCACGCCTCAACATCTCATTCCACCCAACGTGTTCACTTCTCCTGCCACCGCAAGTTGTGACCTCTCCTGCCACCTCACGTGTCCACCTCTGATGCCGCCTCACGTGTTCAATAGTTCTGCCCCCTCGCGCGTTCCCCTGTCCCATGCCACTGCACACCTCGACCCCTAGCCAGGCTCTGGGGCAGGTCCTTTGTAGAGCCACACGGTCACTTTCCAAATGCATTGCACTTTCTACTCGCGTCGGCCACTCTCTGTTTCCCCACCTCGTCGTGTAGTACCACCTTGCGGTATCTCGCATACTGCTGCCATCTGCCACGGTGTGCTGGCCTGATCCTTAGTAGACTGCCACTGTTGGTCTATCACGGATGGCCATGTTGCGATGCCGCCATCGGCCCCCAGGTGCTGGGCCTGATCCTTGCGCGCAAGAAGGTCTCCGTGCTGGTCCGCAATGCGCGTGAGGAGGCGGTCGCGTTTGGGCCGTACGTCAGCATCACCGAGGGGAGCATGGGCGACAAGCGGGCACTCGCCAAGGCCATGCGCGGAGCGTCCGCCATCATCTGCTGCGGCAAGGTAACCCCATCAGGTGTAGCAATAAGGAGGCCTCCTTGTGGGGCACTCAGGCATGTGCATGCTTGAGTGTATGCTTGAGTGCATTCTTTTAACTGTGGTAACATTCTATTGCCTACCAGGCCCGCCGCATCTTGCCATCACACACCGCCACATCTTGCCATCACACACCGCCACATCTTGCCATCACACACCGCCACATCTTGCCATCACACACCATACAGCTTGCTATAATTTACCACGCTGCTTACATAGTAGAAGGTACTTTTGTAATGAACTGTGACCTTGTAAGCAACCTGACACTCGGTTCTTTTCTGCCTCTCTTGTTCCCGGTCGCATTTCCTCTATGCATGAACGCGGCATTGGCACGCGTTGGCCCAATCTGACCCTTCCTCGGACACGAGCAGCTGGGGTACCTGCCCGAGCTGTGCCGCGAGCAGAAGCCGCAAGGGAGCGCGCTGCAACACCTCGTCTTCCTGTCACCGAGGGAGGCCAGCGGCAACGGCGGCGCGGCGGCGGATGTGCCCGTATCGGACGATGAGGCAGCCGTCAAGGTGACCTTGCGGTGAACCTCTGGTCACTATAAGTCTGTGATTATGTTATTCGCGAGGCAGCCGTCAAGGTGACCTTGTGACGAGTCTAGTATCCTTGTGAGGTTATGATTGTACTGGTTTTATCATTGGAGGCGCTTCTTACACCGTCACAAGACTGGGTACAGGTGAGGGAGGTGCTGACAACATCAAAGCAAACCCAGCTGTAGGGGTAAAAGCTCATACCGTTGCATGGACTTCTCAGGGTACACCTCAGGGGGCTACTGTTGAACTAACTATGAAAACACGGCAGCTGGTGGGTCTATTTTCTGCATGATTGGCAAAGCGTCAAATGTGGGCAGGTGTGAGGTCTATCAGGTGGAAGCACGCATGACAGCTAATGTCTTCCAGGGGACAACTGGTGTGCAACGGCAGCGCGGTGGATGCCTCGCAGGTTGCGGCAACAACCTGGGGTAGTATGATGTGGCAGGTGATGAGTAAAGGGGAAGGTGGGCATAGCAGGAATGCATGTCTGTACTTGTTTGGTACGCTGACATGTGGATTGACACCTGGGAATGTAGCAAGCCCACCCCAGTTTAGCCTGTGCCTAAGTGCACGCTCTTTATAGGTGATGATGCATGACGTGTACGCCTGGTCTTTCCCGGGGGAGATATCAACCCAATATAAATAGCACTACATGATCTCCCCACGGAGTCATGTTTTAATTTTAATTTTCATAAGTTGGACAAGCATGAGGCTCTTAGATCTAACCCGGCCTGGCTGAGGCCCATCTATCTATACCAAGCTCGCTGAGCCTCTTCGTTTGGTCCTGTTGCCTGTCACGTCATGGTCGGCTTGCAGGCATGTGGCGTCCCCTTCACCATCATGCGCACGTACGGCAAGCTGTCCAGCGCGCCAGGGAGTAAGAGCCACGTGGCGCTGTCCCAGCCAGGCACCGGCACCAAGGCGCCTGTGGCACCAGGCGCTGGGGTGGCCTTGAGCCGAGAAAACTTGGCTTTGGCTGCCGTCAACATGTTACAGCGTCAGCCCCAGTCGGGCATTACAGTATCCATCTTGGGGGCTGCGAAAGGGGACAAGAACGTTCCGTTGGCTAACCTGATTGAGGGCCTCGTGGAGGATGCCATGGAAAATGTGCCATGAGTACCGGCGATGTCCAGCTAACCTCACATTGTTTGTGAGTAACTCCATTTATTAAGTAAATAATAAGCATGACATTTTGCTCCGTCAAGTCCGGTGTTTTTTGCAACGTCACCCACATCTGTTCGGTCATGCCCCCTGGCAATTAAGCTCTACAAACAGGTGGTGGACCGGCTGGATCACGCATCTCCGAGCATCTGAACCCTGTGATGCCAGATCTCCTTTGCGGCCGTTCCGAGCTTGGCACTGGATCATTCGTTGTCTCTCTGTCGCGTCGCTACAGCAACATGGTGCTTTCTGGCATACGTGGGCGTTTGGTTCCGCACATTTGAAAGTGATGTCCTCGATCCGGATTTTTGCCTTTGCACCATGTGTAGTTCTTGGACGTTTGCAAACATGGCATGGCTAATGAAAAGACTGACTAGCTAGAGACCTTTTCAATTCAGTGGTTTTCCGTACATTGCGGGTATTTCCTCGTAAATTAATGGTGTGAGAGCAATGGCAGTGCGCAATGGCCAGTGCTCGCCACTAGACACTCCCGGCCAGTTAGGCCGGCTCGATCGAAACACGCGCCCTAATCAAGCAAGCTACGTTTCCGGCCCCACCCTCGATCTAGGTAATCTAGTCGCTCTTCGACACGTAAGCCAGCCATACTCACTTCATAGTACTCCTAGTTCATAGTACTCCTGCTTTGCCCATGCAGGGAGTTACTCTCTGCTGAGAGGCCATGTGTACCCCAGGCGCTATAGCCTAGCCACATACCTTCCACCCCATATGTCATGCAGGCCTTCTACTGTAGGCCCTCTCCTCAAGCCCCCCCTGGGTGCCTGTGCTTGTTTAGGAGGCATGAACCACCATGGAGGTGCAGGTGCACCTAGTGCACCCAGAGCAGGTGATAGTTGTACATCCTACACCTGCAGGTTGTCGCCCTGATTGTATTACAAACCCATAGATGCCCCTTTCTCAGGGCTATGTGTTACATATGCTCCCCACGGAGCTATGATTTTAATTAATTAATTAATTAGTACTCCTACACACACAGATCTCGAATGATTTATCTAGTACCAAATCCGAAAGGCTTGCATCACTCCCCGGAAAGGAGAACTTTTGCGGATGACTGTAGGTGTAAGTTGGCGATGCCCTAGGATCCGGAGACGTCCGTCCTATAGTCAGCGAAAGTTGGTGCGAGAGGTCCCCAGTTCGATTCCGGTCGGATTCATTTGCAGATCGCGTTTTCCGCGTTTTTCCGCGGACCGGCACTGAACGCAAATGGTTTTCACCTTTGCGGCGTGCCAAATCAATATACTCACTTCATCAGAATACTCACTTCATAGTTTCAATGAACAAGGCTACATGCACATTTCCATCTCCATTAATTCATATTCATCATCCTGAACGACTCGAAAACACGGCAAATTAGATAACGGCAGGCTCGAGCGACCATGGTCCGGATTCACCCGATTACTGGCCTGCGCTGGCCAGTCGTCGATCTCCTTGATGTCACTGCGCGTCACGTACCTGGGTGCCAATACAAAGTAAAGGAACTTCCAACCCCTGTACACAACGAGCTAGGAGGGAGCTAGGGCGCACCCTGGCTTCTTTCACTGACCATGCAAGTGCAGGCAGGCCACAGAGTAACTCCATTGCTTCCATTCATTCATTCACACGCCTCCGGCCGTTGTGAAAGTCATGCACGGGGTACCAACTTTTGAGTAGGTACCATTCATCCCTGAGCTGCATGTTTGATGCACAGCAAGAAGGGGGCATCAGACCCCCCCCTTCTCTCATTGCCTTGAAAGGCAGGCCACAGGAATTCTATTAATTAACATTACGACACTGCGGATCTCGAGAGATATGACCATTAGTGAGACAAAAATACGCACGTACCCCCAGAAGCACGTGATGGCACGGGGCTCAATGTAGAATAGTTCCATTGCCCTTCAAAAAATGCTTTGGCTCTCCGGCAACAGTGAGGGCTTGGAATACAAAGGAACAACTCGTGAAGCCACTCAATCAAGCACGGGCGGGCGTGAGTCTCACAGCCCTCCTTTACCTTCTGCCTCACTAAAATAAACTATATATACACAAGCAGGAAGTACACGCATGGTAAACACGTGCTACTGAGTGGTTTTAAATTCCTAGTGTAACCAGTTCCTCCCTGAGGAGTGCAGGAAGCTGCATCAATAAAAGGTCAATCGCTGCTGCCTTGCAGGAGATGCTAACACTGCCGGCATGCCATTATAGGCTATCTTCCCATCCATTCGTCACTCAATTCTGGATTCCCTGCCTCCGGCGAAGAGCAGCAAAGTGCATCTCACGAAGAATCTCATTGAAATGAGCATAATTGTAAAGGGCAGTCTCTTTGTCCTCGCCAGCTTCTTCGCCTGATGTCGGTGCTCCTGCGTTCGGCTGTATGCTGCCCGCTTCTTGTAGCAAATGCTGGGTTGTTGAAGAGAAATTGGCTGGATAATTGTCACACCCCGAATCCGGAATTGGGCCTGCAGGGCTCGAGCACTTGGACCGCAACGATGGCCGAGTTAGACCGCCAGGTGCGCCGCTACTTTCTCTGCAGGCAGCGAGGTCAGCCTGACAGGCTGGAGCGTCTACGCCGCATGTAGCCGAATTCCCGATCAGCCGTTGAAGCATGGCCCGTTTAGCTGGAATAAAATCCTCGGCTTCTTCTAAAGACCAAGGCCTTTTGCCCAAGGCAGGAGCGATGGATCCTCCAGTCATGCCGACTGATCAATTACAATAAAATTCAAACTTAGAAAACCCTCCGCAGCCAACAAGATCAGCAAGTTCCTCCCAGATAATTCATAGCATTCAAAACTGCCATGTGATCAATGGCATCCTGGGTCGAGGATGTTACAAAGTCCAAAACAAAAAGCCAAGTTGCTTCTGGCGCGGTTTGGCTAGGGCAGCTAAAAAAGGTCCTAGCTACTGCAGAAAGCTGTAATTCAGCGACGTGCAGAAAATAAGGGAGTAGATGAACAGGGCAGCTTCGGAGAGACGAGCTGCTCTTGCCAGTGAGAACTTCAGAAGTTCTGGCGATGATCAGCGAGCCATCACCGCAGGCATCGTCAACCAGGCACTTTCCATCACGAAGGCTGCGAGAAGACGCTTCAAACAGGATTCCCAAACGAGACGTGAGCCGTTTTCGACAGTCGCTGCTGATGACTCTGACTGAAGCGTCAGTGGGATCGGATACGGACAAGCGATATCTTTCTGGCATCGTATCCTGTTCCTTAGCACGCATCTCTCGGAGCAAGGGACTGAGCTGCTCCTGGCGCCAATCCCTAGCTGATCTTGACAGCGAAACGGAGTATTTACTGGGATGCCGTACGGCTTCGTATCCAACTCATTCTTGCCACCAGCTGACTCGTTTGAAGTTTGAACCAGCATCTTACCAGATCTAAAGTCCACAATCATTGGAAAACTCGAGCTTAAGAACATTAGACAGTTATTTCTGGCGCATGCGCCAGGCTAGGCTGGGCTGGCTGCCTGGCTGGCCGCTGGCGCGGCCGCGGAAGGCCGGAAGCCGAAGGATGGCGGGGTCGCGGGGATGCCAGAACGCGGGATGCCAGCGAACAAAAATATCGAAATAGCTTTTTCAATGATGGCCGACAGTGGCAATGGCTTCCCAGCATTAATCAAGTGTCGCTTTCGGGGCCTTCGGAGAATATTGAGTACACAATATGGACGACCTGACCATGGTATCCAAATGCATTCTTTTGGAGAGCCTGTGAGTAGTGCGTGCAGTTAGGAAGCTGGTTAATATTTTTATCTGATTCTGAAAGACGCGGTTTGCTAGGCGATTGCCACAAGGGCTTTCTGTGGCATACTGTCATAATGGATCCAGCAAACGCCCAACAATGGAAATCTCGGATGGGGGACCTCGCTTTTGGCACGGCCCTGCATGCTGCTGCAAGGGATTACAAGAAGGTTGGTTAAGCTTGCTTCATTTGTTTTATATTGAACTGGTTGCTTTTTGTGAAGCACTTAGTGCAAAGACATTTATACAAGCACTTCCTGCTTTCAGCAGGTCAAGGTCTCGCCCTTTCACGCAGCTGGCAAATCTTTACGGGACTTGGGATGCGTGGCATTTACTTCGAGAGCAGGAATTGAAGGCGCAAGAGAAAGCGGCTCAAGCACAACGGAGAGAAGCTGCTGTGGATCTGGATAAGCTGGCGGACGTGAGTGGTTACGTACCTCCTCCCCTTGTACCTGCTGCACTATGACCCAGCCAAGCATCATGCAGTCAAGCGCCCTGAGCCCTTGTTTTTTCACCATGGACGCCACGACTCCCTCAAAGCCTGAAATGTGTCTTGGCGAAACCGTTGTGACCCTGCGTGATTTCCGGTTACCGGTTGACGCTCGTCGCCCACCTACCTCCACGTTGGAGATAGGTCATTATACAGAACGGGTTGTACCCCCAAGCGGTACTCTTTCGAACTGTTTAAAAAGGCCCAGTTTCGGCGTTCTGGCAGCCCCTGCTTTTTTTATGTGATGAGCACCTGGAACAAAGTCAGCTAACTACCCTAAAGATATCAGCCTGCCAGCGTGTCCACGAAACCACCAACCAACCAACCAACCAAGTTACTACCCAGTTCTTTCCTGTGCCATGCAACCCCCAGCTGTGGTTGGTCTTGTGCTAGACTGGCACTTGGATGTACGAAAAAGTCAAAGTAGCACGGTTTATGAAAGTAATCGAAGCAGCACGGTTCTATCTTCCTCATGAGGCCACGGCTATTCCACTCATTGCGCCGTGGCACTGGTCGGCATGGTGCTTGGCATTCGACTAGGCTCAGTGCTTGGCATTTGACTAGGCTCTGTGCTTGGCATTCGACTAGGCTCTGTGCTTGGCATTCGACTAGGCTCGGTGCTTGGCATTCGACTAGGCTCGGTGCTTGGCATTCGACTAGGCTCGGTGCTTGGCATTCGACTAGGCTCGGTGCTTGGCATTCGACTAGGCTCGGTTCGTCGCATTCGACTATGCATCGTGCTAGTCGTGGTGCTAGAAACGGCGCACCTGCCTTGCTGCTGTCTGCCTCCTTGTCTGCCACCACTTTCAACCGGTCAGTTCCCTTGCTGCCTCGCTGCCACGGGGCTGGGCGTGTTGCCCATGCTTGCTGGTCATCCATGGTATGGTCGGTTATTGATTTTTTTACTGTCAATGGTTGGTTGTTGACGTTTGCTTTGTCGCTGGATTTTGGGTCTGACGATCTATACACATGGTTTGTTGATGGTCTGTGCTGGAATCGTTTTGTTGTCATTGCTTTGTTTCGTCCATGGTTTGGGTAGCCGATGGTTGGTTTGTTGACCATCCACCAGGGTTTGTTGATGGCTTGTTGCGCCATTGGCTGGTCAGTTTGTTGGCAACTCCAACGCGGGTTTTCGATGGTTTGTGTGGCCAGTGGTATGTGCAGGGTTGGTTTGTTGACCCCTTCAGCACGCTTTGGTGATATTTTGTCTCGTCGGTGGTTTGCACTGTTTGATGGCGGTCGCGTACCACAGGATCCTGAGCTGGAAAAACTCCACGCAGACCGTCTGGCAGCATTAAAGGTGCGCGCACTGAGGAAGAATTTTTTCGGTGAGATAAGAGGCACAGGGCTGAAAACTGGAAGATCCGGGCCATGGAAGCTTGAGCCTGCCTTTATCTTACTCGTGCGTGATTTCAGGATTATGGAGAGGGATGGAGGCGGAAATATGCGGCATTGTAGGTCATGATTATGTCTGGCTGACGTTCAGGGCGAGACCTTGACGGCCAATGATTAAAGCGTTATTAGCATTATGTTATTAGCATAACATAATAACAATATGGAGACATAACATAGTACATAACATAATAACAATCTGAAGACATAACATAGTACATAACATAATATCAATCTGAAGACATAACATAGTAGATAACATAATATCAATCTGAAGACAGAACATAGTATATAACATAATATCAATCTGAGGGCATCACATAGTGCATAACATAATAACAATCTGAAGACAGAACATAGTACATAACATAATAATAATGTGAAGACATAACATACTATGCGTATTTCTTGTGAACGACTGTTTTCCCATCAGCATGCAATCATGTACTCATGCCTACATGGAGCATGATCGAGTAGAAAGAATGCTCTTGTCAGGGAATATCCGCAGGCAGGGATGCCCTCATCAGACGGTACATGCAGAAATTTCAGCTTTGTCAAGGCGACGCCCTTGTTTGACCCCCCCCCCCTGATTCAAACCTCACATCGGGCACTGTGTTGATGACGTGCCCGGCTGTGCGTGGTTTAGCCCTCAGCTTGGCGTTCCATTGATGCCTGGTCGAACCGCCACCCTGACCTGGCTTGCCTTGCCTTGCCTGCCTCCTCATCTTCCCTCCCGCCCTGGCTTGGCTTGCCTTCTGACTGCGTTGTTGCAGAGAGAAACGGAGAAGCGTATGGTCATGCAGCGCAAGGGCCACGGCGAGTACCGACAGGTACGCCCCGTGGTAACGCTCATACGTTTGAAGTTGCTACTGGCAATCACGCCCATGCGCAAACCCACTCCCACCCACCCACAAAACACACTCCCTCCCTCACTCACTCACTCACTCACTCACTCACTCACTCACTCACTCACTCACTCACTCACTCACTCACTCACTCACTCACTCACTCACTCACTCACTCACTCACTCACTCACTCACTCACTCACTCACTCACTCACTCACTCACTCACTCACTCACGCACGCACGCACGCACGCACGCACGCACTCACGCACGCACTCACGCACGCACTCACTAACTCACTAACTCACTCACACACATACCCAAACCTAGACCCAAGCCCACACAGGCCCAGACACAGGCACCGGGGTGGCATGGCCTTTTTGTCTCGGCCTGAATGCTGCTTGATATTGGCCCACATGGTACCAGAAGTGCTCGACCTTCCGCGCTCGATATGGGCTGCGGCAAATGACCTGATCGTCTTCAAAATGGGCTGGAGCATGTGGCACTGCTGGCTTGGAGTCTTCTGTGTGCATGAGCTGTCTATAGTGCAACGGTCAGAAATTGGAGTGGCTTTTCCTTAATTGCTACGATTTTGTGAATGGAAACGGCTATCGTGCAATCTGTGGATTTGCTGTCTCGCTAAGCCGTAGCCTGTGCTAGTCTCTCGCTGTCGTCGTAGGAATCATAGCATAGTAGTAGTAACAAGTTTTGGAGCACGAGTGAATTAATTAATTAATTAGTTAATTGCAAGAGTTCGGGAGCTCTGGGTGGGCGGATAGCGGGATCCCCCTCTGGGGTTGCTCCTTACTTTTTGCTGGGAGCGAGTAATGGGCTTTCTCCTTTCTAGTCCCTCTCCGTGTTGTTTGATATTTTTCTGCTGACATACCAGCCGCATGTCCTGCCCAGCGTCAACCTGTCCGCTGCCTGTCCATGCGCCTTACCCACCCATTTCCCCGCCCGGTTGCCCCAACACCCGGTTGCCCCAACATGCTCTTCATCCGCATGAGCACGTGCCTGCCTTGTCTATCCTCATCCGTGTGCTTGTGCTTGCATCTCCATCGCATCGTGCCCACAGTGCCAGCACGACTGCTCCCATTGTGGCCCGTATACTGTCTTGCGTCTCCATCGCATCGTGCCCACAACGCCAGCACGAGTGCTCCCATTGTGGCCCGTATACTGTATTGCGTCTCCATCGCATCGTGCCCACAGTACCAGCACGACTGCTCCCATTGTGGTCCGTATACTGTCTTGCGTCTCCACCGCATCGTGCCCACAGTGCCAGCACGACTGCTCCCATTGTGGCCCGTATACTGTCTTGCGTCTCCATCGCATCGTGCCCACAGTGCCAGCACGACTGCTCCCATTGTGGCCCGTATACTGTCTTGCGTCTCCACCGCATCGTGCCCACAATGCCAGCACGACTGCTCCCATTGTGGCCCGTATACTGTGCCAGCACAACGCATGCCCAGTCGTTCTGCCACAAACAAAATCCACGGTCGTGCGTGCGCCCCCCTTGTTCAGAATTGCTTGCGCGGTTTATCTCTGTCTTCTGTGGTGAACTTGCCCTCGCCCCCTTTTCATCCTGATCACACTGGCACCTGCGGCCGAATGCTACCCGTGCCCATTGCTATCATCGCGCTGGCTCGCTGTGTCCCAGTTTATTCTTCTTCCCGCGCTCTTGACCTTACACATTCTCTCGCTCGCTGTAACCCTGCTCTCTCTCTCTCTCTCTCTCTCTCTCTCTCTCTCTCTCTCTCTCTCTCTCTCTCTCTCTCTCTCTCTCTCTCTCTGTCTGTCTGTCTGTCTCTCTCTCTCTGTGTGTGTGTCTGTCTCTGTCTGTCTGTCTGTCTGTCTCTCTCTCTCTCTCTCTCTCTCTCTCTCTCTCTCTCTCTCTCTCACACACACACACACACACACACACACACACACACACATTTCCTCACTCAATCACTTTGCCACCATGCCCCAACGTCATTGTCCCGCACTCCCACGCCATCATCGCCCGACGCCCGCCCACTTGCGACAGATCACGGAGCCGGACTTCTTGGAGGAGGTGACGGGCAGCGAGCTGGTGGTGTGCCACTTCTTCCACAAAGAGTTCTCGCGCTGCAAGTGAGTGGTCAAAGATGGAAGAATCCTTGCACTGAGGGTCAATTATAAAGGAGCTCTCGCGCTGCAAGTGAGTAGTCAGTAGAGCTCTCGTGCTGCAGGTGAGTGCTCAAAGGATCTTCAGCAGTGGGGGTTCATAATAAAGGAGTTTTCGTGCTGCCAGTGAATAAATGAAAGAGGTCCAAGTGAGTGTTAAAAAGAGTCCTCGTGCCGCAAGGGTCTGATCTGGCGCGCCAAGACGTGCGTGAAAAACAATTTTTTTTTATCAAGGCAAGCATCACAACTTCATGGTAGGGTATTGGCTCTCCTATCGGCAGTTACTGACCAGTGCCCAAGCAGCAAGGCCGCCTGGTTTTATATGACAAAGTGGTGCATGCCAGGGGGGCGCAGCCTGCAACACTCTCTGGCATAATTTGATTGTGTAGGTGTATGCATGCACAGCAGCACAGGTTTAGCAGTGATAAACAAAAATAAATTTTGTACTCGTAGAAGTACCTTATCCGTGGCTCGTTTGACACGGAATCACAAACCATTCCTCTCTGTCATTGCTGCACTATGCCTAGCCTTAGCGAGGATGAGTGGCCTTGTAAGCGTTAGCAAGGGCAAATGGTCTTGTAAGTCGATGCCACTGTGCTCTTTTTGCTTCTGGCTTTCGTAACGTGGTTGTGCGATGTATACTGGCCGTGGTTCCATGCGGTTGCAGACGACGGGATTTGTGCTGCAAGTATCGACAGTATTGATTTACCTACTCGTATCCCCATGGTCCATACTGGGGTTATCTAGTATGTACGCGAACTAGCATATACGTTAATCCATGCCGCGGTGATTCGTCAATTCTAGGTGCTGATCATTCATACTGCACTTGCGCACAACTTCCCTGTGTTCCCACGCGGTTGCTGTGATCTCCCCTGGTCGCGGTAGCGGTGCTCCCCCATTGTGGTGATGGCGGTGCTCCCCCTTGCCATGGTGGCGGTGCTCTCCCCTTGTGGTGGCGGCGGTGTTGTCCACTTTGTTCTGGTTGCGGGCGGCAGGATCATCGACAAGCACCTGTCCACCCTGTGCACCAAGTACTTTGCCACCAAGTTCATCAAGCTCGACGTGGAGGTGAGGGACACTCAGACCTTGTTACCTTGGATGTGCGATATTATTAGCACAAATTTTGTTAACAAGTACAGTGCCACCAAGTTAATCAAGCTCGACATGGAGGTGAGGGGCCGAGCTTTTCAATACGTTTTGAGGTCACATCGCACGCTTGGAACAAGGGCATGCTTTGTTCCTCAAGCACGACGTGGAGGCAAGGAGCGGAGGAGTCTCTTCCCTGGACGGTAGATAGAGCACCACACGCATTACTTTGCCACCACCAACTCATCAAGCAGTGCCCCCGCTCCAACGTAAAACTTCCCGGTTCTCTTGTATCCTTCTCCTTTTTTCTTTCCCTTTTTCTTTTCTCCTTCTCCTTTCTGCTTCTCCTTTCTGTTTCTCCGTTCTCTTCTCTCGTTTCTCCTATTCTTACTTGCCAACAGAAGACTTCTCCTTTTCTCACATGCCAGTCTGTCTCACGTCGCCACCTCTGCCGTGTCGACTTGCCGCTGCCTACCCTCCCGCCAGCTGGCCCCCTTTTTCGTGACGAAGCTCAACATCAAGGTGCTTCCCTGCGTCATCATGTTTCGGTGAGAAGCGCGGGTAGCTAGCGCTGGCCGGATGTGCGGTTATCCGGGATGCCCGCATCCCTCACAATGCCCTTTCATGCTCTTTGCCACGGTGGCAGATGCAGGCAGGACATCTGATGGTGAGCAATGGGCGGGTAGTTGGTGTGGTCAGGACTTAGGATGGGGAGGGATGGCAGTTAGCATGTACGGGCAGGGACTGTGATGCCAGGGAGTCTACGGCTTCGCAAGGCTACCCCCCCCTGGGGCGGTAGGAGGTAAGGCCAGGACGTATGATGTGTGACTGATGGCCGGTAACACACTTGGGCAGGATTATGAGACGAGGGGCGGCGGATAGCAATAGCAAGCGAGCGCCGGGCAGATGGTGGTGCGGTATACCGGGCGGCGAGTGACGCGGCAGCAAGTGTGATGTACGAGGGACCGGCAGCTGGCGAGGACAGGATGTACGCCAGGGCTCGCGGGGGCAAGTGAGGGCAAGAATGTGGTTACGGATTGGTAGAGGCCAGCACGAGCAGGCGTCTGAGCTAGTTGAGTGACGCCATGGGGGGCAAGTTGGACAGTAACCAGAAGCTACTGGTTTGACGGTATGCTTCCGGTTTTCTTGGAGACCTTTTCATTCGACGGATACCAAAAGCGGTTGCCTTCCATTTTCATAGGACAGAGTTTCGGGCTCCCGTAAGTCATGGGGCTCCTGGTGTCTTACCCCGCGGTGCTTAAGGCTAGCGGATAACGTGAAAGTGACAAGGCTCAAGACTTGGGGATAGGTGGACAAGGCTCAAGGCAAGGACATAAGGTGACAAGGCTCAAGACTTGGGGATAGGTGGACAAGGCTCAAGGCAAGGACATAAGGTGACAAGGCTCAAGACTTGGGGATAGGTGGACAAGGCTCAAGGCAAGGACATAAGGTGACAAGGCTCAAGACTTGGGGATAGGTGGACAAGGCTCAAGGCAAGGACATGAGGTGACAAGGCTCAAGACTTGGGGATAGGTGGACAAGGCTCAAGGCAAGGACATAAGGTGACAAGGCTCAAGACTTGGGGATAGGTGGACAAGGCTCAAGGCAAGGACATAAGGTGACAAGGCTCAAGACTTGGGGATAGGTGGACAAGGCTCAAGGCAAGGACATAAGGTGACAAGGCTCAAGACTTGGGGATAGGTGGACAAGGCTCAAGGCAAGGACATGAGGTGACAAGGCTCAAGACTTGGGGATAGGTGGACAAGGCTCAAGGCAAGGACATAAGGTGACAAGGCTCAAGACTTGGGGATAGGTGGACAAGGCTCAAGGCAAGGACATAAGGTGACAAGGCTCAAGACTTGGGGATAGGTGGACAAGGCTCAAGGCAAGGACATGAGGTGACAAGGCTCAAGACTTGGGGATAGGTGGACAAGGCTCAAGGCAAGGACATAAGGTGACAAGGCTCAAGACTTGGGGATAGGTGGACAAGGCTCAAGGCAAGGACATGAGGTGACAAGGCTCAAGACTTGGGGATAGGTGGACAAGGCTCAAGGCAAGGACATGAGGTGACAAGGCTCAAGACTTGGGGATAGGTGGACAAGGCTCAAGGCAAGGACATGAGGTGACAAGGCTCAAGACTTGGGGATAGGTGGACAAGGCTCAAGGCAAGGACATGAGGTGACAAGGCTCAAGACTTGGGGATAGGTGGACAAGGCTCAAGGCAAGGACATGAGGTGACAAGGCTCAAGACTTGGGGATAGGTGGACAAGGCTCAAGGCAAGGACATGAGGTGACAAGGCTCAAGACTTGGGGATAGGTGGACAAGGCTCAAGGCAAGGACATAAGGTGACAAGGCTCAAGACTTGGGGATAGGTGGACAAGGCTCAAGGCAAGGACATAAGGTGACAAGGCTCAAGACTTGGGGATAGGTGGACAAGGCTCAAGGCAAGGACATAAGGTGACAAGGCTCAAGACTTGGGGATAGGTGGACAAGGCTCAAGGCAAGGACATGAGGTGACATGGCCCCGCTCGATACGATTCCACGCGTCCAGGGCCTAGTGCGTGCTGTCACCCGCTGCGCCATCCTATTGCGCCATCCTCTTGCGCCATCCTATTGCGCCATCCTCTTGCGCCGTCCTCTTGCACCATCCTCTTGCGCCGTCCTCTTGCGCCATCCTCTTGCGCCGTCCTCTTGCGCCACCCTCTTGCGCCATCCTCTTGCGCCATCCTCTTGCACCATCCTCTTGTGCCATCCTCTTGCGCCATCCTCTTGCGCCATCCTCTTGCGCCATCCTCTTGCGCCATCCTCTTGCGCCATCCTCTTGCGCCATCCTCTTGCGCCATCCTCTTGCGCCGTCCTCTTGCGCCATCCTCTTGCGCCGTCCTCTTGCGCCACCCTCTTGCGCCATCCTCTTGCGCCATCCTCTTGCGCCGTCCTCTTGCGCCATCCTCTTGCGCCGTCCTCTTGCGCTGTCCTCTTGCGCCATCCTCTTGCGCCATCCTCTTGCGCCATCCTCTTGCGCCGTCCTCTTGCGCCATCCTCTTGCGCCGTCCTCTTGCGCCACCCTCTTGCGCCATCCTCTTGCGCCATCCTCTTGCGCCGTCCTCTTGCGCCATCCTCTTGCGCCGTCCTCTTGCGCTGTCCTCTTGCGCCATCCTCTTGCGCCATCCTCTTGCGCCATTCTCTTGCGCCATCCTCTTGCGCCATCCTCTTGCGCCGTCCTCTTGCGCCATCCTCTTGCGCCGTCCTCTTGCGCTGTCCTCTTGCACCATCCTCTTGCGCCGTCCTCTTGCGCCATCCTCTTGCGCCATCCTCTTGCGCCATCCTCTTGCACCATCCTCTTGCGCCATCCTCTTGTGCCGTCCTCTTGCGCCGTCCTCTTGCGCCATCCTCTTGCGCCATCCTATTGCGCCATCCTCTTGCGCCATCCTCTTGCGCCATCCTCTTGCGCCATCCTCTTGCGCCATCCTCTTGCGCCATCCTCTTGCGTTATCCTCTTGCGCCATCCTCTTGCGCCACCCTCTTGCGCCGTCCTCTTGCGCCACCCTCTTGCGCCATCCTCTTGCGCCATCCTCTTGCGCCATCCTCTTGTGCCATCCTCTTGCGCCATCCTCTTGCGCCATCCTCTTGCGCCATCCTCTTGCGCCGTCCTCTTGCGCCATCCTCTTGCGCCGTCCTCTTGCGCTGTCCTCTTGCGCCATCCTCTTGCGCCGTCCTCTTGCGCCGTCCTCTTGCGCCATCCTCTTGCGCCATCCTCTTGCGCCATCCTCTTGCGCCATCCTCTTGCGCCATCCTCTTGCGCCATCCTCTTGCGCCATCCTCTTGCGCCATCCTCTTGCGTTATCCTCTTGCGCCATCCTCTTGCGCCACCCTCTTGCGCCGTCCTCTTGCGCCACCCTCTTGCGCCACCCTCTTGCGCCGTCCTCTTGCGCCACCCGCTGCGCCATCCTCTTGCGCCGTCCTCTTGCGCCATCCTCTTGCGCCATCCTCTTGCGCCATCCTCTGGCGCCATCCTCTTGCGCCATCCTCTTGTGCCATCCTCTTGCGCCATCCTCTTGCGCCATCCTCTTGCGCCATCCTCTTGCGCCGTCCTCTTGCGCCATCCTCTTGCGCCGTCCTCTTGCGCCACCCTCTTGCGCCATCCTCTTGCGCCATCCTCTTGCGCCGTCCTCTTGCGCCATCCTCTTGCGCCGTCCTCTTGCGCTGTCCTCTTGCGCCATCCTCTTGCGCCGTCCTCTCCTCTTGCGCCATCCTCTTGTGCCATCCTCTTGCGCCATCCTCTTGCGCCATCCTCTTGCGCCACCCTCTTGCGCCACCCTCTTGCGCCGTTCTCGCTGCGTGCGTGTCCTGTTGTTCTCAGGCTTGAGGATAGGGTGGCCATTCCCGCATCGGTGTGGGCCCATGCTGCATGCATTCGTCATTCAGTCCATGCTCTCGTCCACGCAAGAGGATAGCATAAAATGCGCCGGTGCTTAGTTCTGTGCATCCGTGTGCCAACACCTCTCCGGTGTCCGTTAGCGCACACATTAATTAATTAATTAAACTCGTGCTCCCGTTGGGGAGTCACGGAGCACCGAAGTGCTTTTAATCCCTGTGTGTGCACTACAGGAGAAAGGGCAGAGACCCCCAGTCTCCTTCATGCCAAAGGCATGCCACAGCTGCAATCGGGCGCGGCTAGCGAAAAGGACAGGCTAACGATCCGGCAAACTGTGGGTGCAATAAGACCCATGTGAGCATATCATAGCAAGGAGCGTGGGCAAGTAATCTGAACATAGCCAGGGCGTAGCATGGCTGTACTAGGACTAGGCTAAGGCTATGGCTGGTTGTGTACCGTGCGTTGGCGGCACGTGACTAGGTGTGTTGGCACAGCTAGGCATGGCTGCCTTAGCGGCAGTGACGCCAATGGTTACAAGCTAGGGCTATTGCTATTCTAGCCCGCTGGGGGCGTCCACATCTTGTGGTTGATCATCAGGTCCCCGCCCCTCCAGTACACCTTGGGCTTCTGGGGGTCCTGCTTATGGCGGAGGTATTCCGGCCACAGGTCGCGTCGCTGCTGTTGCTGAGCGGGGGTGAGGTCGTCATCCAGCGTCCAGGTGAGGTCGTGCAACCGCTTGCGACGAGAGAGGAACCGCTGCTTATCCTCAGGGGAGGGGAAGGTGAGTAGGACTGGTGGGGGGGCCGCCTTGTCCCGTGAGTGGGGAAGGCGGTGGCACCCACGCAGTTCTACCTCACCTACCAGGCCCATGAGGGTAAGAAGCTGGTTCTGGTAGCGCACACATGCCTTGGGCTTGACCCACTTGTTGTTGCATGGTACTTACGAAACCAGGCTATGGTCGTGTATCTCCCACACAACCCTTTTCTGACGGATCGGCGACCTACCCCAGTAGCGGTGCGACCCTTCGGCGCCTTGCCATATATATATATATAGTAGTTTGGCCCCAGTCTACGTGTATGTAATTTTGTCGTCATAATTGCTAGCGGGTGCCGCCGCTCCCTGCCTTCAAATGTGCTGGTGCATCGGGGATGGCTCTGTCTGGATTGCTTACTTGTATGCCTAGTGATGCCTCACTGCTGGCTGCTATCTCAGTCCCTCACCCGTTTCGTGACCTGCATATGGAGTCAGACCTCTTGGCCAAGGACATTCAGGCCGAGGCTGTATCAACATTTTGGCTGAGGATGTATCGACATTTAGGCTGAGGATGTACCACCATTTTTCTGAGGCTGTATCAACATTTGGGCTTAAGTGACATTTAGGGTAGGCCGCATCACGTGGGCCATAGTTGATGCTACGAGCAGGAACGCCCCATGGATATCCTAGGTGTCTCACCTTCCTTGGGTTTCGCGGTATCATCGATATGGCCTTTGTGTGTCCCTCATCAATGTCTGCGTCGACAACATGTCAACATCTCTCTTGGTGTCTCCTCCGTGCTTCAGCGTCGGCGACATCTTATCGATATGCCTGACGTTTGTGTGTCCCCTGTTCCCCTGCTCCTTGCAAGCGCAGCAACGGCGTCGCATTTGACCGCGTGATTGGGTTTGAGGAGCTGGGGGGGAAGGACGACTTCCCGACCGAGGTGCTGGAGCAGCGATTCCTGCAAGCCGGTAAGAGAGTTGGTCCATTGTGCAGCAGCACTTGTTGCAAGCCCTTAAGACAGCGTGGTTGTTGCTGTTGCTGCAGCGATTCCTGCAAGCGGGTAAGAGAGCGTGGGTGCTGAAGCATCGGTTGACGCAAGCCCGTGAGATAGCGTGGGACTATCGTGCAGCTCGTGTTGGTGCAAGCAGCTGCAAATAATGCATTAGGCAAGTGGTGGTTATTTGTGCAGGTCATCGAGCTTGCGTGTGAATCTCTCCCCTTGTACACAGCCGTGGGCATGCCCCACCAAAGCTCCTGTGCAGACTGGTCTGCATGGGGCCACGCACGCATGCAACAGTTGATGTGACTTGCCTTTCGTACTGGCTGGGTGGTCTCGTACTGTTATACTGGCACGGCACAGTTTTCTGTATATTCTAGACATGAGGGGCGTGGGCGTGGGGGTGGGCGTGGGCATGGGCGTGGGCGTGGGCGTGGGCGTGGGCGTGGGCGTGGGCGTGGGCGTGGGCGTGGGCGTGGGCGTGGGCGTGGGCGTGGGCGTGGGCGTGGGCGTGGGCGTGGGCGTGGGCGTGGGCGTGGGCGTGGGCGTGGGCGTGGGCGTGGGCGTGGGCGTGGGCGTGTGTGCATGTGTGTGTGTGCGTGTGTGTGCACGTGTTCTGTGTGGGGCATGTCTTGTGTGTGCGTGCATGCATGTGCGTGTGTGTGTGCATACGTGTGCATGTGTATATGCATGTGTTGTGTATGTGTGGGGAGTTTGCGCGTGCGAGCTTGTGCATGGGAGAGCCCTCCCTGGTCCTCATCATCACGCGACGCCACGCTGCCAACAAACATACACATCGGATGAGGCTGGCCTGGCCACGTGACCGCACGTAACGCCTTCCTAGCATAGCATGCTGGCTACTAGCATCCGCGACCCTCACGCAGATGGAACTAAACAGATCCTTTACCTGCCTGCCTCAATGCCCACGTCACCCCCTGCCATTGCAACGGACCAGGTGTCGTCGTGGCGCCGCCCCCCCGCTACAACTCGGATGATGACGGCGACGCCCACCGGAGGTCCATCTACTCGGGCAACCGCCAGCTGGACTCGGACGACGAGTCCTCCGACTTTGACGACTGAAAAGCAGTCCCAGGTGATAGGTTGGCACCATACCTCCAGAGTTGGACGGCTAACGCGGTGCCAGGTGGCAAGTGCCAGGTGGCAGATGGCAGTAACTCTCTGACTTTGACCACTGATACGGTCTGGAATTATGGAATCGGCCCGTTGAGAGTGGGTGCCCCCCTGGGGAAGTGGAGGCGGCAGGTGGCAGCCGGCAGCGCAAAGACGTGTACGGCAAGGTACACCTTGCCGTGCACGAGGCGGTTGCACTCGTAATTCCGTGCCACGTACGAGGCAGCTGCGGCCATTATTTATTTTTTCCCCCCTGTCGAAACGGTCGAGCTTGCATGATGCCAGGGGGTATCCACGTGCGAACTGCGACCCCTCTGGCCAGTTGGAGCTTGTGATGCTACCCCCAACCTGGTCAAGCTGCCGATGGCACGCGACAAGGTGCCTGAGGCCACTCTAGCCTGGGGTCACTATAGACTGGGGTCACTACATCTTTGCAAGGCAGGAACTTTTCGCACCCTTGCGGAGCGTAGTGGCGTCACACCCCTTAATGTAGCAGCGGATGTGCTTCTGCGAGCCACACACTGGGTCCTGGGAAGTGTGGCTCCTGCATGCCTGGGAGAGATGGTTTCACCCACTGCCGCAAATGTGTGCGGCCCTTCCGGAGAGGCCTTGTGGAGTATCCACGAACAAAGCCACGAACGATAGCCACACATGGGCTGGCATGGGGCCTGACAATTGTTGATGTGGAATGCGAGGTATTTTTGGTGGTCGCGTCCCAGGGATGTATGGAGACTTGCGTTAGCGGGTGCGGCGGTATGCTGTCAGCAGGGCCGCGCAAGCCCTGGAGCGGTGACCCCCAGTCCTGCGATATTTGATTATATGATTGAGACTGGAGTCCCCCCAGCCCTGCGATATTTGAAGCTGCAGAGCCAGAACTTACAAAAAGATGTTTGCTGTGCGCAGCCTCAGGGAGCGCTCCAGCAAACCGAATGCCGTGCCGGCCATCAACCAGCAGGCACCTCACTTGCAGCTGCATCCTGGGTTGTGCGACCTTTTCAGGCGGAAATCTGGGCTTGCTGGAAGGCGAGCCCTGTGTGGACTGGCAGAAAGGCTGCAAGGAAAGGTCTTCATCAGCGTGCAGATGTACTCCTCTAGTCACCTTCAGCTAGAGTTGCGCGCCAGGGACTGGACACTTGCTCCCAGCAGGTTGCCGTTTTCCATGGCCATGACATGATGGGTCGGATGTTACCTGCACTGGCACAAGGATCCATGGAATTGCCATCATGCCAATATGCCATGACCATGACATGGTTGGTCAAATGCTGAAGCGCATTATGTGTGGCGTGGCGTGACTATTGCTTACCTTCGATTGCTCAGACAAGGTATGTTGATCTCAGGGATCGCGGCAGGTGCTATCGTGCGGGATGGTTATAATTATATTATCACGAAGGCTGACCTTGTCCATTGGATCTCTTATCTTGTTGATAACACCTTCATCTGTTTTGCGGGCAATGTATACCAACAAGCTATCGGCATCCCTATGGGCACTAACTGTGCCGGGCTCCTTGCAAACCTATATCTATACACTTATGAGCTTGCATTCATGGAGAATCTCATTGCCTCAAACGATGATGTTCTCATCAGGCGTTTTATCCATACATGTCGATACATTGATGATGTCATCGCTTTCGACAACCCTGATTTCGCAACCCATTTGTATATCACCGCTGGTCTGCCTGGCATCTACCCGCAAGCGTCCCTCACATTAAAGCTCACGTCGGAGGATACTCATTGCAATTACCTCGATCTTAACATTACCCATAACAAGAAGGGCTGGCGTACGGCTATCTATGATAAGCGCAAGGATCCTAAATACCAGCAAATTCCTTTTATTCGTTACCCCGATATTCACAGTCTCCTTTCCCACACAGCAAAATATGGTGTTGTTCTTTCTCAGTTACATCGTTTTTCCCGTCTTTGTTCTTATCGTGTTGATTTCATCACGACTCTTGTTGAACTCTTGCAGCGTTTATTGGTCAAAGACTATGACCGAGCCATTATGCTCCGTCAAGTCCGATGTTTTTTGCAACGTCACCCACATCTGTTCGGTGCTGCCCCTTGGCACAAGCTCTACAAACAGGTCGTGGACCGGCTGGATCGCATAGTATCTCCGCACATCTGAACCCTGTGATGCCAGATCTCCTTTGCGGCCGTTCCGAGCTTGGCACTGGATTCGTTGTCCACATCGTCGCGTCGCTGCCGCAACACGATGTTTTCTGGCATCCGCGGGCTTTTGGTTCCCGCC
This sequence comes from Mesostigma viride, assembly GCA_009746045.1. Classification (NCBI taxonomy): domain Eukaryota; kingdom Viridiplantae; phylum Streptophyta; class Mesostigmatophyceae; order Mesostigmatales; family Mesostigmataceae; genus Mesostigma; species Mesostigma viride. The sequence continues at coordinate 20,847 of RPFO01000692.1, read as the reverse complement.
GCACATTTGAAAGTGCTGTCCTCCGGCTTTTTGCCTTTGCACCGTGTGCAGTTCTTGGACGTTTGGAATCATGGCATGGCTAACGTGATGACTGACTAGCTAGACCTTTTCAGTGGTTTTCCATTTGCGGGTATTTCCTCGTAAATGGTGGGAGAGCGATCGCAGCAATGGTGCTCACCACTAGACACTCCCGGCCAGTTAGGCTAGAAACACACGCCCTGATCAAGCATGCTGTTTCCGGCCCCACCGTCTAGGTCATCTAGTCGCTCCACACGTAAGCCAGCCATAATTTCAATGCACAAGGATACACATTTCCATCACCATTCATCTTCATCATCCTGAACGACTCGAAAACGCGGAAAAGATAACGGCAGGCTCGAGCTACCATGGTCCGGATTCTCCCGATTTCTGGCCTGCGCTGGTTGTCTCTTTGATACAATGACACATACTACTATGGGAGAAGCCAGTTCGTGACACATCTTACTTGGAATGAACATGTGCATGAACATGTGCAAGCCACGGCCAGCTTGCACCAACCAACTAAGGTGAACCTTGGCAGCCTTAGGCAGATCAATGCATCCCCTGCTTGTTCCAGCATTTACGGGCAATGCTCCTTGGCAGCTACCATGTGCATGCATCTTTTGAGAGGGCACCTCCCTTCATAGGAGCCCTGCCATGAGTGCCATCAGTTAGCTTCATTATGTGACTGCCATCAACGTAAGAGACGTGAATAAAGTATATTACTTGGGGCCCTGTATACTTTGAATGGCAGTTTATACACTTATGGGCCCTGTTCCAACGTCAGGCTTAAGTGGGCGCATGCCACACACATACGTGATATAGTTGTTTTGTGGGCCTGTCAATTAGTTGTCAATGTGGGCATGTGCCAGTGCTGGCCATGCACCTATAGCTGTAGCGCCGCGGTCGGCCCACAAAATTTTCCTGATCTGTCTGATTGAACGTGCATACTAGCTAGGATCGGGCCGGCCATGCACAATAAGGACATCAATGAATTAATGAATTTATTAACTAAACTCGTGCTCCCGTTGGGGAGTCACAGAGCATTAACCCCGATGGATGGATGGATAGGAGCACGCAATCCTACCGGTCTAAGCTATCTATACAAAACAATCCTATTCTATCTAATCTACTTTTTTTCAGACGCACACGCCAGTATAATCGGTTACGGCTGAAACGCAGTATTGCCAAAGTTACGCACGTGACCAGCTATGACGACTACCAAAGCAAAACGAGGGCTGGAAAAGGAGCTGGCCCAGCTTCCCAGCGCCCAGCCCAACCCTCTCGCCCTCGCCATTGTTCAGCCGACAGGCTTACCCGCCAAACCCTCGCCAAGCGCCTCGCCTGAACCCAAGAAACCATGCCACGATCGCCACAAATGGAGCCAATACTTGCCCGGCGACGGAATGTTCTCCCTCTTCGAGTGGCAGAGACTATCGCCGCAGGAATGCGTCGAGGTTCTCGAGTTCCTCGTACAGGAACGGAAGCTCTTCGTGGCCCCGAAGGGGGGGCGGCTATCGACTACCGCGACACGTCCTGGCTCTACACCTTTGACGAACCAAGCCAACGCCTGTTTATCTTGACCAGCCACTACCAGCGCAACGTCGGCGACATCACCAGAGCGATCAACGCCAGCCTCGCACAGCCGGCTGCCCCATCGGCTCCCTCCCTCTGCAAGGATGACATCCGCGCAGTGCTGGAGGAGCACGTGACCTGGCCGCTGGCCGAGAAGCTGACATCGCTGAACAACACGCTCAACACGGTGGAAGCCCGGGCCTCCAACGTGGAAACCAAGGTCGTCCACAAGCTACAACCCCAGTTCACGGCGCTACACACCGCGGCGCAGGCTTCGGAAAAGCATGCTGCACTTGTCTCTCGCCTTAACCAGGTGGAGGGCAAGTGTGGCGTGCTCCTGAAGAAGCTTGAGGCCATCACCGCCCACACCGAGGCCCTGGCCACACAGGTCCCCAAGATAGCGGAGCAGACGGCCACCATTGCATCCCAGCCACCCCGGCAGGATGCTGGCGACCTCCCGCCGCTCTCCTACGCGGACCTGCTGCGGTCAGCGACCGCCTCCACCACCGACGCCATCGCCACAAAGCTCCAGGAGCTGGAGGACCACCGCCAGGCCCAGCAACGGGAGGTCACCGACCGCGCTCGCCGCGAGTGCCGAGTGGTGCTACGTCGCTTCCCCCAGAAGCCAGGTGAGACGTCAACCTCTCTTGCTGACGAGCTCAAGAACCAGCTTCTTACCCTCATGGGCCTGGTAGGTGAGGTAGAACTGCGTGGGTGCCACCGCCTTCCCCACTCACGGGACAAGGCGGCTCCCCCACCAGTCCTACTCACCTTCCCCTCCCCTGAGGATAAGCAGCGGTTCCTCTCTCGTCGCAAGCGGTTGCACGACCTCACCTGGACGCTGGATGACGACCTCACCCCCGCTCAGCAACAGCAGCGACGCGACCTGTGGCCGGAATACCTCCGCCATAAGCAGGACCCCCAGAAGCCCAAGGTGTACTGGAGGGGCGGGGACCTGATGATCAACCACAAGATGTGGACGCCCCCAGCGGGCTAGAATAGCAATAGCCCTAGCTTCAATGTAACCATTGGCGTCACTGCCGCTAAGGCAGCCATGCCTAGAATGTTGCCTAGCTGTGCCAACACACCTAGTCACGTGCCGCCAACGCACGGTACACAACCAGCCATAGCCTTAGCCTAGTCCTAGTACAGCCATGCCACGCCCTGGCTATGTTCAGATTACCTGCCCACGCTCCTTGCTATGATATGCTCACATGGGTCTTATTGCACCCACAGTTTGCCGGATCGTTAGCCTGTCCTTTTAGCTAGCCGCGCCCGATTGCAGCTGTGGCATGCCTTTGGCATGAAGGAGACTGGGGGTCTCTGCCCTTTCTCCTGTAGTGCACACACAGGGATTAAAAGCACTTCGGTGCTCCGTGACTCCCCAACGGGAGCACGAGTTTAATTAATTAATTAATTAATCTAATCTACAAAAAAACATAAGGATTTCTGGCCTGCGCTGGTTGCCTCCTTGATAAGGACATTCCCATGGACTTTCCGTGATAGACTAGGCATGGACATGTCAGCTAGGTTTTTCGCAGTTGGGCTGTTTCGAAACGTTAAGTGAGATGCCTTCGGATCAGGAGACTCACACACCCGCGAAATCATGCCAAAGTACCTATGTTCGATTCCTTGCTGGTAGCTTCTAGGCTTTCTTACTTTCTGTGTTCCGCGGAATGTCAGATTTGGGCAGCTAGCATTTTCACGTTTGTTGCTTTCTGACGACAATGATGGACATGTGGGGGGGGCCCACAATCAATCTACAATACCCATGCCAAATTTTATTACTTGAGGAGACGCCATTTCAACAAATACATGACAATTGATGCTCATTATGAATGCGTTTCCACATGAAATCATTACCATTTCATGCAATTTGGTCACTGGTGCGCTTTCCGCGTGCACTTTTCATTACTAGATTGCTTAAATTTATTAAAATTTATTAAAATTTATTAACATTTATTAAAATTTATTCAAGTCGGGGTAAAATTGGCTGTTTTTGTCAAAGTGTCATGCACTCGGAGGGTAAGCAAGTGAGACAAGTTGTAGATTAAATTTACAGTTGCACAACCCTCTCCACGACCCCGCTAGTTCTATTTATAGAACGAATTATAATTATTGCCAAAATTGTGCACAAGCCTGTGCACAACCCAACCAGTAATTCCCACTTGAACTTTGAATATTCAAGTGAATGCTCTGGAGACAGATGTACAGATCGATCTTTACAAATGTACACGAGTTCAGATCAAGCTATCTAACTACCTACTAACAGGCGTTTCTTTACAGGTGCCCGTCCGCTGGGCTTCTTTACACCCCCCTCCCGCACATCTGCGCCAGCCTTCCCTTGAGGTTTTCGTTTGCCCTGCCCTGCGGCTTGGTCTCCCCCCTTCTCTTGGAGTCGTGGGGAAGATCTGGTCGCTGGGGAAGATCTGGTCGCCAGGTACCCCTTGTCCATCCACCACTCCAAATACGTTCCCTCAGGTGGCTTGAAACAGTTCCGCATCTCGTCTTGTTGTACCTTGAAAATTATGTTGGGCATCGTCCCCTGCTCCCCATTAATCCAGATTCCCTTTTCGTCACACCCTTCTGCCCAAAATTTAACGTACCACACGCCCGTTTTATCCACCTTTCGAACGACTCCATGCACCAGGAACGTGTCGACGTGGAAATCAGGCATGTGTGCCAGCTTCATTGGGTCTGCATTGAGTTTAGCCACCGAATCAGCAGCCCACGTGGGCTTCCACAACGTATCAAGGCGCTGGGATTGGTTCTTCCGATACTGGCAAAATTCACCGCCGTGCTTGCACAATACCGAAACCGGACATCCAACAGGCGAGCGGGGCACGACCCGTTTCCCCCCCCCACACCTTCCAGATTCTCCATCCACGTCTGCCAACTTGGTGGTGGCACTTTCTTGTCTAGTGGCTTGGGCTGGGTTGCGGTAACTGTGACACGTCTTTGTGGCGCTTCCTCCTCAGGTTCCGATTCTTCCGATTCTTCCGAATCTTCCTCAAACCCTTTGGGTGGGCCGCCATGCGCGTCATCCTTTGGCGGCTCCTCTTCAGACTCGTCACCTGTGTGTGGGACAAGCAATGACGAGCGGCGCAATTAGTTATCATTACAATCGCAAATCAAACTTGGGAATATGCAAACATCATAATTTAACCGACCATATTCACTCAGATTAACTTACCCTTTGACAGATGACTAGCCGTTGCTCTTGATCGAACGTGCCCGCCAGGCGAAAGGAGCTTTTTGCAGTAGTCGACGGCACGCCCCAACATCCCCCCCCCGACGCCCCCGAATTCCCCCTCGAGCCTCCCTCCCCTCCCCCCCCTCCTTCCCCCCTTCCCCCGATGCGCCGGTCGACCCGCCCCCCTCTCCGCCCTTCGACCCGCCCCCCTCTCCGCCCTTTGACCCGCCCCCCTCTCCACCCTTCTCTCCCCCCCCTCTCCGCCCTTGGACCCGCCCCCCTCTCCGCCCTTTGACCCGCCCCCCTCTCCACCCTTTGACCCGCCCCCCTCTCCGCCCTTCGACCCGCCCCCCTCTCCGCCCTTCGACCCCCTCCCCTCTCCGCCCTTCTCTCCGCCCCCCTCTCCATCCTTCGACCCCCTCCCCTCTCCGCCCTTCGACCCGCCCCCCTCTCCGTCCTTCGACCCCCCCCCTCTCCGCCCTTCGACCCCCCCCCTCTCCGCCCTTCGACCCGCCCCCCTCTCCGTCCTTCGACCCCCCCCCTCTCCGCCCTTCGACCCGCCCCCCTCTCCGCCCTTCGAACCCCCCCCTCTCCGTCCTTCGACCCGCCCCCCTTATCACCACCCTCATTCCCGTCCCCCTCATCATCGCCGGCACCATCATCACCAACCTCCTCCCCATCATCACCCCCATGTGACCCGACATCCTCATCATCCCCCATTGAGACGTCTTCGGCCGCGGGGGTCTCCGAGGCGGCGCGCTTCCGGCGTTTCTTTTTGGTGCCAGCGCCTGCCGTCTCCAGCGGACGCTTCTGGGCTGCACCCGCAATTTCCTTGCCCGAACGGCCGTTGGGATTGGAAATATCCTCCCCCTGGGCCGCTTCCCAAGTACCTTCAGAAGGACCTTAAACCCATCCACCTGCTCCTTTGACCCAATGAAGATCACGGGTGGGTTGAAGAATCCCGTGAAATCGCTTAGGTACGACGACCAGTCGTCCTTCACACCATTGAAATCTCCACAATCCTTCGCCGCCTTCCAGTCCCTTTTCTCCACCCACGAACCCGTTCGACCCTTCAACAATTCCTCATCATTCCACAGCTTGGCGTGATGTTCCAAATTCACATCATACCCCATTCTTGATATCTGGCTGGTTCACCCCTTCCTCTTCGCAACAAATTCGAACCCCTCCATTGCATTAAGTACCACTTGAGCCAACCGTGTCGGCCCATCGCTTTTCTCCCACGCGAAAGTCTTCATCATGAACTCACAGGTCTCGTCCCCGTCAGACGTGTAAACTCTCTTAGAAATCCACGGGCCCTGCTGCTCGATTTCGGATGCCAGCTCCTCCGACCCAAACTTCCGCGGGGGTTCCCGCTTCTCCCCCACCTTTTTTTGGCGACCCGACTGGACGTCCTCTGCCTCGCATGTTCGGCTTGGCCTTCCTCCGGCACAGCCCCCGTCACCACCACAGCCCCCGCCACAGGCTGTACGGGTTGGGGCACCACAGCCTGTTCGGTTGGGGGTTCGGGCGCAATCAGGACCCACCATTTCGTTTCCTCCTTGTGGGTCGTCCAAAAATCCGTCCTCTCCAGCAGTGCAAGTGGGAAGGTGGAATCGTCCCTCCCCGTTGGCCTGATAACCGCCCTTAGTCTCTTGGCAGCTACAGCGACCGTATCGGCCACCCTCTGAAGGGCGCTGTCGGCTTCCGAAGGCTGCATCGGCAACCAGCCGAGGTCGCGTGGTTCGGGGTATTTCCCCAAATCGCGGTTGTAGATCATGAAAAGCTGGACCATCACCTCGCAGAAGATCTTGGCCATGTATGTCAGGTCATACAAGCACTGAGGAGGAACGTGTTTGGCCTTCACGGTTGCCATGATAGACGGCCAGAATCGAAAGCGGGCTAGACTCCTCCACCCTTCCTGTTTGATCCCCCCCCCTTCCTCATCACCCTTCCCTCCCCGTCCAGCTTGTCCGCTGCCACGATGTCCAGAAACTCTGCAAGCTCCTTGGCCAGCTTGTCCTCAATCGGCATTCCACATCTACTGTCGTCGTTCGGAGCGACCGTTTCATCCTTCACAGCCGAGATGAAGTCGTAGACTTGGGTTTTCTCCGATTCGGACAAACCACCCTCGTTCAATCGCCCTCCAACCCGCTCCTCACCACCCTCCTCCCCCTCCCCGTCCTTCCTTGCCTTCTCAGTGCTGCTTGAAACCCCATGAATCAAATTCCATATTTCTTTCTGGTCCTGAAGGGGCACCTCCGGCTTATCCCAGGATTCCTCCATGTGCGTCTTGAAATAGTTGTGCACTTCCAGCAGCGCCGTCCCCCTCGACTTTTTGGAAACGGCCTCGTCTTCTGCATTCAGCCCCCCTCCGATCAGGGCAACCCTCCGATGCGCCTCTCTCCCCTGCATGCATGAAATGTGAATCACAGTGTTTGAGACAAAAAACGGTCATACAACACACGACCTGACATTTTGTCCTTACACTTTGGAAGATCGGCCGTTCCCGAACAAAAATCACACCCTAATTTCCAGGTTCCAACGGCCGTTGGCGCAAGAAAAATCACACCCTAATTTCCAGGTTCCAACGGCCGTTGGCGCAAGAAAAATCACACCCTAATTTCCAGGTTCCAACGGCCGTTGGCGCAAGAAAAATCACACACTAATTTCCAGGTTCCAATGGCCGTTGGCGCAAGAAAAATCACACCCTACTTTCCAGGTTCCAACGGCCGTTGGCGCAAGAAAAATCACACCCTAATTTCCAGGCTCCAACGGCCGTTGGCGCAAGAAAAATGTCGACCGAATTTCCAGGTTCCAACGGCCGTTGGCGCAAGAAAAATATCAACCAAATTTCCAGGTTCCAACGGCCGTTGGCGCAAGAAAAATCACACCCTAATTTCCAGGTTCCAACGGCCGTTGGCGCAAGAAAAATCACACACTAATTTCCAGGTTCCAACGGCCGTTTGCGAAAGAAAAATCACACCCTAATTTCCAGTTTCCAACGGCCGTTGGCGAACAAAAATAACATATAGTGCCTAAAACGTTCCCACACCCGATCCGTTATATTTACCTTTTGCGTCCGCATGTCCTTCATGGGCGGGATCAGTGCTTCCCCCTCCACCTCCCAGCCCTTGAGCACGTCCAGATTGGTGTACTTGAACTTGTCCGCGTCCCTCACCAACCCCCTCCACAAATCAAACGCCTCGTCGGTTGTCTCCACGAACTTGCCCTTTTGTGTACCCGCAATCTCGCCAGCTATCGCGGTACTCACTTGCTCGTCAGAGCCCTCGAAAATCACGGACTTCAACATCTGCGTGTAGTGGTTGCCGTCCAGCACGGCAAACTGCACAAACACGCAAGGCGTCTGGTCTGGAAATTTACCCTTAAGGCCGGCATGGTCCGAGATGTTCAAGCTCCCCAGCGCGGATTTCGTCAGGTCAACTACTGCCTGACGCTCAGATTCATTTGACCACTCGGACGGATCCAACTCCATGGTGATCAACTCGTCTGAGCAAGCGGCCGCCATGTCCTTCAGGGAGTCCGTCCGGAGAATGGACATGGCTTCCTCGGCCGTTGGCGAACGATAGTATCCGAACCTCTGCACGGCACGGTCACTGTCGTCCCCCGTCAGTATTTTAATGTGGTAAGGAACCATTTCACTCCTCTGCACCCATAAATTGTAGAGACCTGGATCACGGTCTGCCAGCACCTGCCACGCAAACCGGAAGATCGGCACGGCACATTTTGCTTTTGTCAGACTTGTGCCGGCCCCCACGAACCACGGCGCGAGCCCCCTACAATTCCGCACCGTCACCGTCCGATGCCGCATGAGTTCCGGGAGTTGGCACAAGTTCTCCGTGGGGGCCCGTACTTGAGTCGCAATCGCGGACCCCCCCACGATGTCGACATCGTCTGGAACTAGGCGTATCTTCTGCCGCAGATGAAACGCCGCCTGTATGGTGTCAGTTAGATTCTTGTCGTGCACTTGAGAGGACGGCGCTGGCTCCCAGGAGTCCAAAATGCTGGGCTTCGCATTTCCAGCACGTGTCGTCAGCAGCCCCTTCCTCTCAAAGGTCTTCACAATAACCGACCATAAGTCGGTGCCCGGTGCTCGTTGGCGCCAGTCCTCAAAAAATGTTGTGAGATGCCTTTCCGAACAGTTATGTTCAATCTTGTAAGCCCACTTCCTCCGCTCTTCGTCCGTTCTCTGCCTTGACGGACGCCCCTGATCACATGCAAAAAACATACAGATAGCCGGAAGGTCAGTACTATGTTCCAACGGCCGTTGGCGACAGAAAAATAACACCCTAATTTCCAGGTTCCAACGGCCGTGGGCGCATGAAAATCACACCCTAATTTACAGGTTCCAACGGCCGTTGGCGCATGAAAATCACACCCTAATTTCCAGGTTCCAACGGCCGTTGGCGACAGAAAAATAACACCCTAATTTCCAGGTTCCAACGGCCGTTGGCGCATGAAAATCACACCCTAATTTTAAGGTTCCGACGGCCGTTGGCGCATGAAAATCACACCCTAATTTACAGGTTCCAACGGCCGTTGGCGCATGAAAATCACACCCTAATTTACAGGTTCCAACGGCCGTTGGCGCGAGAAAAATGACACCCTATTTTCCAGGTTCCAACGGCCGTTGGCGCGAGAAAAATCACACCCTATTTTCCAGGTTCCAACGGCCGTTGGCGCATGAAAATCACACCCTAATTTCCAGTTTCCAACGGCCGTTGGCGCGAGAAAAATGACACCTTCATTTCCAGGTTCCAACGGCCGTTGGCGACAGAAAAATAACACCCTAATTTCCAGGTTCCAACGGCCGTTGGCGCATGAAAATCACACCCTAATTTTAAGGTTCCGACGGCCGTTGGCGCATGAAAATCACACCCTAATTTACGGGTTCCAACGGCCGTTGGCGCATGAAAATCACACCCTAATTTCAAGGTTCCGACGGCCGTTGGGCAAAAAAAAAATAACACCCTAATTTCCAAATTGCAACGGCCGTTGGCGCAAGAAAATCAAGCAAGAAAAGGACAAGGACAAGGACAAGGACAAGGACAAGGACAAGGACAAGGACAAGGACAAGGACAAGGACAAGGACAAGGACGAGGACAAGGACAAGGACAAGGACAAGGACAAGGACAAGGACAAGGACAAGGACAAGGACAAGGACAAGGACAAGGACAAGGACAAGGACAAGGACAAGGACAAGGACAAGGACAAGGACAAGGACAAGGACAAGGACAAGGACAAGGACAAGGACAAGGACAAGGACAAGGACAAGGACAAGGACAAGGACAAGGACAAGGACAAGGACAAGGACAAGGACAAGGACAAGGACAAGGACAAGGACAAGGACAAGGACAAGGACAAGGACAAGGACAAGGACAAGGACAAGGACAAGGACAAGGACAAGGACAAGGACAAGGACAAGGACAAGGACAAGGACAAGGACAAGGACAAGGACAAGGACAAGGACAAGGACAAGGACAAGGACAAGGACAAGGACAAGGACAAGGACAAGGACAAGGACAAGGACAAGGACAAGGACAAGGACAAGGACAAGGACAAGGACAAGGACAAGGACAAGGACAAGGACAAGGACAAGGACAAGGACAGGACAAGGACGAGGACAAGGACAAGGACGAGGACAAGGACGAGGACAAGGACAAGGACAAGGACAAGGACAAGGACAAGGACAAGGACAAGGACAAGGACAAGGACAAGGACAAGGACAAGGACAAGGACAAGGACAAGGACAAGGACAAGGACAAGGACAAGGACAAGGACAAGGACAAGGACAAGGACAAGGACAAGGACAAGGACAAGGACAAGGACAAGGACAAGGACAAGGACAAGGACAAGGACAAGGACAAGGACAAGGACAAGGACAAGGACAAGGACAAGGACAAGGACAAGGACAAGGACAAGGACAAGGACAAGGACAAGGACAAGGACAAGGACAAGGACAAGGACAAGGACAAGGACAAGGACAAGGACAAGGACAAGGACAAGGACAAGGACAAGGACAAGGACAAGGACAAGGACAAGGACAAGGACAAGGACAAGGACAAGGACAAGGACAAGGACAAGGACAAGGACAAGGACAAGGACAAGGACAAGGACAAGGACAAGGACAAGGACAAGGACAAGGACAAGGACAAGGACAAGGACAAGGACAAGGACAAGGACAAGGACAAGGACAAGGACAAGGACAAGGACAAGGACAAGGACAAGGACAAGGACAAGGACAAGGACAAGGACAAGGACAAGGACAAGGACAAGGACAAGGACAAGGACAAGGACAAGGACAAGGACAAGGACAAGGACAAGGACAAGGACAAGGACAAGGACAAGGACAAGGACAAGGACAAGGACAAGGACAAGGACAAGGACAAGGACAAGGACAAGGACAAGGACAAGGACAAGGACAAGGACAAGGACAAGGACAAGGACAAGGACAAGGACAAGGACAAGGACAAGGACAAGGACAAGGACAAGGACAAGGACAAGGACAAGGACAAGGACAAGGACAAGGCTGGACAAGGACAAGGACAAGGACAAGGCTGGACAAGACAAGGACAAGGACAAGGACAAGGACAAGGACAAGGACAAGGACAAGGACAAGGACAAGGACAAGGACAAGGACAAGGACAAGGACAAGGACAAGGACAAGGACAAGGACAAGGACAAGGACAAGGACAAGGACAAGGACAAGGACAAGCACAAGGACAAGGACAAGGACAAGGACAAGGCTGGACAAGGACAAGGCTGGACAAGGACAAGGACAAGGACAAGGACAAGGACAAGGACAAGGACAAGGACAGGACAAGGACAAGGACAAGGACAAGGACAAGGACAAGGACAAGGACAAGGACAAGGACAAGGACAAGGACAAGGACAAGGACAAGGACAAGGACAAGGACAAGGACAAGGACAAGGACAAGGACAAGGACAAGGACAAGGACAAGGACAAGGACAAGGACAAGGACAAGGACAAGGACAAGGACAAGGACAAGGACAAGGACAAGGACAAGGACAAGGACAAGGACAAGGACAAGGACAAGGACAAGGACAAGGACAAGGACAAGGACAAGGACAAGGACAAGGACAAGGACAAGGACAAGGACAAGGACAAGGACAAGGACAAGGACAAGGACAAGGACAAGGACAAGGACAAGGACAAGGACAAGGACAAGGACAAGGACAAGGACAAGGACAAGGACAAGGACAAGGACAAGGACAAGGACAAGGACAAGGACAAGGACAAGGACAAGGACAAGGACAAGGACAAGGACAAGGACAAGGACAAGGACAAGGACAAGGACAAGGACAAGGACAAGGACAAGGACAAGGACAAGGACAAGGACAAGGACAAGGACAAGGACAAGGACAAGGACAAGGACAAGGACAAGGACAAGGACAAGGACAAGGACAAGGACAAGGACAAGGACAAGGACAAGGACAAGGACAAGGACAAGGACAAGGACAAGGACAAGGACAAGGACAAGGACAAGGACAAGGACAAGGACAAGGACAAGGACAAGGACAAGGACAAGGACAAGGACAAGGACAAGGACAAGGACAAGGACAAGGACAAGGACAAGGACAAGGACAAGGACAAGGACAAGGACAAGGACAAGGACAAGGACAAGGACAAGGACAAGGACAAGGACAAGGACAAGGACAAGGACAAGGACAAGGACAAGGACAAGGACAAGGTGCTGGACAAGGACAAGGACAAGGACAAGGACAAGGACAAGGACAAGGACAAGGACAAGGACAAGGACAAGGACAAGGACAAGGACAAGGACAAGGACAAGGACAAGGACAAGGACAAGGACAAGGACAAGGACAAGGACAAGGACAAGGACAAGGACAAGGACAAGGACAAGGACAAGGACAAGGACAAGGACAAGGACAAGGACAAGGACAAGGACAAGGACAAGGACAAGGACAAGGACAAGGACAAGGACAAGGGGACAAGGACAAGGACAAGGACAAGGACAAGGCTGGCACAAGGACAAGGACAAGGCTGGACAAGGACAAGGACAAGGACAAGGACAAGGACAAGGACAAGGACGAGGACAAGGACAGGACAAGGACAAGGACAAGGACAAGGACAAGGACAAGGACAAGGATGGCGCAAGAAAATCACATCTTTGTGCGTAACACCTACCCGGGCAGCTGGCAGTGTCTGGTGGGTTGCTTTTCCAGTTGCTGCCGTCGCGGCATCGGAACCCGATGACCCAGAAGCCGCCGATTTCCTCCGCTCCTTCGCCGCCTTTGCTGCATGAGCGCCGCGCGCCTCTTGCCCCGACGATGGTGCGGGGGGAGGGGGCATTTGCTGTGCTGCCGCTGCAGCTTCCGACGGCGCGGAAGGGCCGCGGCGGGAGGGGGCAACACCGGTGGCGGCGGAGAGCCCGGCGGCGGGGCGCCGGCGGAGGGGAACGCGGGTGGTTGTGCGTACAAGCACGCTGTGACACGCAGACGACAAAGAAGAAATCCGCCGAATATGTTAGCAAGCGGTGCGGTGCAGCACACACACCTGACAAAGCTAATAGGTCAACCCTTAAAACCGTGTCCAACTGCCCGCTATAAAAACCGGGCAATGGTCACTTTCCATGATAATGTCCACAAACCAACCTAATAGTTAGTTATGGTCCATTATAGGACACAAGCACACACATATATTCACCACCTTGGGGGTCATGTCATTGGTCATATTGCAATGTCCTATGGGTGCCAAATATAGCACCCCCTGACAGAAAGGAAGCTAGTAAAGGGCTCATGAACACCAAGGTTGCATGTGGAGGAGCAGGGACCCAGCTGCAAGCTCTAACAATAAATGCCCACTACAAATAGCGGACAGTTTGGTTGGTGACACCTGCTAGCATTACAAAGCTCAATTCTCATCCCGTAGCAACAAAATTGTAATGTCCGCTGTAAATATCACTCAAAACGGCTAAAGGGTTAAAACGAAGTTGTAGTTGTTTTGCGGCATCAAGTTTCAAAGTACGTACTGGGATACCCTTCGCCAGCCTGCTTGGCATCGAGTAGGATAAGATCTTGGAACCAGTAAGGGGGCTTCGCTTGTTGCGGCAGATGGTGCAATCCATTGTGATCTGCGCGCAAAACATACACAAACGAACAACCCTCATAGGTTGAGCAATCCAGAAAATCATGCCATTACTGTAACAACATGGGCAAAGCATACACAAACGAACAACCATCATAGATTGAGCTAGCAATCCACAACATTATGCCATTACTGTAACAACATGGGCAAAGCATACACAAACGAACAACCATCATAGATTGAGCTAGCAATCCACAACATCATGCCATTACTGTAACAACATGGGCAAAGCATACACAAACGAACAACCATCATAGATAGAGCAATCCACAACATCATGCCATTAATGTAATAACATGGGCAAAACATACACAAACAAATAGCCATGATAGGGCATTAAGAGAATAGCCATGATTGGGGCAATAAGAGAATTTTTTGTTCAATTCAATGATCACAATTTATGCACACAGTCGATGCATTCATAAATGAGGCAGGTTCTTCCGAAAATTGGCTCCGTCGTAGAGTGTCAACGGCCAACTTGCAAACACGCACGTTACATGATATACATACCTAGTCATTATGGTCCTATACAAACGCCAGAAGGGCCTAATACCGGTTTAATTGGATCTTTAGCTACGCATAGTAAAGTAAATGAATATGTTTTCCTGTCCTTTTTATACATTACAAAAAAATCAAGTAATTAAAAGTGAAATACCTATTTTTATACCTCCAGATCAACAAGATCAATTTAAATTCGCCCCAGAATATTTATTACTTTCTTGTTACTCTAGTGTTGAAAATAATTATGTTCCTGTGCGATATAAACCAGAATTTAGTAGTAAAGCAGAAGAAGTCGATTATTTGGGGATTTCTCTAACGCAAGCTTCAATAGCTACTTCATTTATTCCCTTGGTGGAACATGATGATGCAAACCGAGCATTAATGGGTTGTAATATGCAAAGACAAGCAGTTCCATGACACCAAGGTTGAGACTTGCATGCATGGGACAAGAAAAACCTCGTTGCAAGGGTTGAAACAATAACGAAATTGTATGACGACAGACACATAAAATGTAAGGCTTGCTCAGTATTATTATTTACCCATCAATCAATTTTAAAGGCAAGGAAATGTTGAAATACGGACGACCGTCCCAAGTTCGCCAGCATTAACAAAAGCATTTCTGTGACAAGAACAGTGGGCGACCATTCCCATTATTATCTTTTCCTCTTTTGTTTCTTCCCCTTCCCGGACTCGCATTCATAACGACGTCCGCCATCCCCAAACGATGCAAAATTTTGTTGGAGCTCTGCATCTTCTCCAACAGTTCTTGATCCGATTCCTCCTTTGCACGACGCGCTTCCTCTGCCTTCGCCTTTGCGGCCTCCACATCTGCATCTATATCCGCCTTCACCACCATCCTGATCAAACGGTCCCGCTCCTCAGGCCTCGGGAGCGTCGGCAGTCCCACCGGCTCTGCGGCAAGAAGAGCCTCCAAAATATCCTTGTGCAGTCTTTGTGCTTCCACAAATCCATTATTCGTCATCAAGGTGTACGCGCATTCACGCGCCACACCCTGCAAGGAATCCCCCATGGTAACGTTAAGCCCATGAGCAAACCCGTACGCGCTGTCCCCCTCTCCAAAAATCTCGAGTGCTGCCTGTCGAGGCGCACCAGCTCAACTTTCCGTTCCCCAGTGTGCGTTGCCGTCAAGTGGAGGACCGACGTGTCATTCCGGTCTTCCCCATCAACATCTGCAAACTTGCTACGTATGCGATCCCACGAGCGCACACGTCCTCCAACTTCTCGGCAAAAGGTAGATGTGTCTTGCAATACACATCCAATCCCTCCAGTGGTCTATCACATCTAAGAAATCCACACCCCCCGTATGGATCCTTGGCATGTTGGTACTCGAGGTCGTGCGCTTGTAGGAACTTGTAATGTTCCGCGCACAGTCCCTCGACCCTTACGGGCTCCGTACAGATTTTGCATTTCGTTGCCATCTGCGCAATTGCCATGAGTCCCATACAGCAGCCATTGTATAACAGGGGCAATGAGCACCGTCAGAACCCCCTCTGGCGTCTTTCTCACACAATTCTCAATCTAGTCTTTTTGTGCAATAATTGTTGGTTCAAAGAAGGTCCGTTCAAAGAAGTTTTATGAGACAAAATAAATTAGTTTCAATTACACGCATCAGATTAATCAAATCATATTTTCTCCCTCTCTTTCTTACTGAGCAATTCTGTCCATCCTGCCCCTCTTTGCCGGCTTCTCATCAATCTCCTCATCAAAATCACACACACGTCTAATCTGCTGTCTAATCTGCTCTACCAACCCCCCTTGCGCATCAGGTCTTTCACCTCCCCCTTCAAGAGCGCTGTCACGAGTCGCGCGCACTCATACGCGGACTCCGTGGCCAGGTCCCTTCCCATATCATGCCACACTTTGGCCGTTGGACAGTCGGGATGGTCTCCCATGTAAGCCCACACATGCCTTGGCGGCTTGTCCTCTCCGCCTATCCCCTCTCCAGGTCGCATCTGTCCCACCTCCTCTATCACCCACTCTGCATCACGCAGCATGAATCGAGGCTTCTTGTCAACATAGTACAAGACCAAAACCATGTTGTTGGGCCAAGGCTTCCACTTTTTCGTCACGATGTGACGGTCAATCGTCATCAGCCCGCTCTCGATTTCGGCAAACAACGCCCCCCATACGTCAGAATGCTTGGGACAGAACCACTCGCTGTCCGTCGGCATTCCTTCCCATTGACAATCCGGATGTTCGCATCGAATGGGGTCCATCTGTGCACATCGATATTTTTTACACCACCCGCAAACGCACGCATTCAGCAGGGTCAACGGCCGTTGGCCCTGTTAAATTCCACACATCCCAACGGCCGTTGGCCTTAGACGCACAAAACTTGACACCATCAGGCGATTTTTTCCAAATGATTCTTCTTTATTAAATAAATTTACATTCATCCTAAAATCACATTCTAGTCAACATCCTCCCCATCTTTAGTGGGTTGCATTCGACCCCAATTGTCGTTCATAAAACTGACCAAAACATGAGCCGGAGTCCCCACATCCTCCTCACGCCTCAATTTACGCAATACACCTTTAGCAATTCCACCATACCCATCAACCTCCGACATCATCATGCCCACGCCATCAAGACGTTCAGCGTGCAATTGCCCGTCCTCTTCGAGAACCAGATCGGGCAGGTCTTCCAGTTCGGCCTCCACAATCTCTATCAGGTTTTCCTTTGTAGTCTCCCCCCTTCCTTTCCTTCTTTTCCGCACTCCATCCTACACCCTGCCCCTGCACAACCGACGTCCATGGCAAGTTAAGAAACGGACTCAGCTCACAGGACATTTTGCAAGTCCAACGGCCGTTGGCGACCAAAAACACCTAGTCGCATGCATTCCTTGCTCTCTCCACCAAAGCAGAGGCCAGGACGACCCTTTCCACGACCTTTTCAATTTCCTCCCCCTCAGCATCAGCAACAACGGTCATGGCAAATCGGGCTTGGCGCTTAACCCCCGATGCCAGAACGGCAGCCATCTCCACACGAGTTTTTGAGACTTCAACAGGTACAGGCAATTCGCCGACCGCAAAAGTAAGCCTTGCGAGGTGCGGGACCCACCAATCACCTTCCAAAAATCCGCAACCCCATCCAATCATGAAATACAACAACAGGTCTGCGCCCATGGCGCCTGCGATATCCAAGTCGTCATGCGAAACAATCGCATGCACGTCATCCTCCGAGCACAGCATCCATGTAAAAACGGCGTCCCCGAAACCTTGGCAGTAGGCATACGAGTCAAAGTCAGGGTGATTCAACATCCATTCCCGCGACCTGACCGCCATTCTTTCCAGACTTCCAGCACTGTCCACCTCAAAACTCAGGACAAGAGGTCCTTCACCAGCACTGGACTCGCCATGCACAAACAACAAGCCTCCTTTGATCACCTCTTGCATCTCCCCTGACAACTTGGCGTGTCCATCACAAAAAGGCATGCAATCCGTCCCGAATGGAAGCTGGCAATCCCGGGCGATACACCCCCCTTTTTTGCAAACAAATCCTTCACCCTCCCTGCCATTCCCGTTCGCACGCTGACATGACGCACGCACAAGTCATCCCCTCCTGCTCTCGCTTCCTGGCACCACGCAACCGTGCATTTGACCGCCATCTGCGACCACCAACACCGTTTGATACACATTTCTCACCGTCAACGGCCGTTGGCTTGAAACAACAAGAATGATTTATTACTCGCACGAAAATCACACCATTTTCCAGCCTCCAACGGCCGTTGGCGCACGAAAAATGCACGAAAAAAATTTTTATTATGCATTTATTGATTACATCCATAGTGCCACGTGGCGAATCACACCCAACTTTCCAGCTGCCAACGGCCGTTGGCGCAAAGAAAATCAAACCCTAATTTGCAGGTTCCAACGGCCGTTGGCGCAAAGAAAATCACACCCAACACTTCAGTCGCATAATCGATTCGCGTCAGTCACGCACTCGAACTTGTACTCCTGCCCCAGCGCGGACATCACCTCACGAACCGCTTTCTCAAACTCGTCAACACCGTCGGGTCCCCACTCATGCACGTATTCCCTCAACCAGAACATGCAATCTCCAGCAGACACGAACAGCCGGTCGATGATCAGGTCAGTGTGATGCTTGAAGTACTTGCCGTCCTTCAAGATGACCCATTCGAACCGTCCCACCTCCCCTAAACCCTTAAACCCTTCTCCCCTATCATATGGCCGCGTCATCTGTATCCAACTTTCATTACCATCAGCATCGATCGACTGAAAACAAATTGGGCTGGGTATTGATGGATCATAGGGCCTTATAGCACCACACCTCACAAGCACCTCCTCAAATGGCTCTACGGTCGGGTTTGGGAGTCCCCGACCCTCGATATTGAAAACAAGAGCCGCGGCCTTCGCGACATCCGGTTTCAAAAGAGACCTTTCACCCTCCTTGGGCTTAAAATCCAGCTTAATGTCCGGCAGAAGCCTGAGCGCGCTCTTAACCACTCCCAGAAGCCTGTCTTCCAAGTTGATCCACTCGCCCCCCTCCGTCCTGTAGAACGTCATCTGCAACCCACCGACACCGTTTGATATACATTTCTCACCGTCAACGGCCGTTGGCTTGAAAAAACAACAAGAATTTTAAGATTTATTACGCGCACAAATCACACACTAGTTTTCAGTCTCCAACGGCCGTTGGCGCACGAAAAATGTTTTATTATGCATTTATTAATTACATCCATGGTGCCACGTGGCAAACCACACCCTACTTCCGGTTGCAAAGAAAATCAAACCCTAATTTGCAAGTTCCAACGGCCGTTGGCGCAAGAAAATCACACCCAAAATTTCTTCAGTCGCAGAATCCATTCCCCTCACGCAGTCGAACAGGGGTACTGTTCCCCCAGCGCGGACATCGCCTCACAAATCGCCCTGGGGTACGATTTAGTCCCCTCAAAAAACCTTGAACATTTCACCTTTGAACTTGAAATGCACTTCACCCCCCATCCGAATTACAAGTCCGGCCAAATTGACACCAGACCAGCTGTCTGTAACGTCGCCGTGCATAGTGCTGAGAGACTTTCTCGCCTCACGATACTTGTTACACCACTTCTTGTGTTCCTCCCAGTCCGCACGCTGGCATTCGGCAGCACAATACCGGACGTCTCGACAACCCCCGCACTTGCGGTGGACACCCTCCATCACAGAGCACGCCTGATTCGAGCAACACTTTGGAAGCGAGCCCAGCATCGGCCCTCCCACCCCGGGAGAACGATCATCCGTGAAAACGTCAATTTCACGGACTCGGAATTCCCGAATGTAAAATGGAAACCTTCAAACCCCCCCCCCTCTACTCTCGCCGATACGGTCAATCTCGGCTGCGCCTCACTCGCGTCTGGAAATTTCCCCCACTGGTCTTTCTCCCACTGGTCCCACCCAACCTTTCCGACATACGACACCAAAAGTCGAAACTCGACGTCTCGATTGAGTGGAACCCGATCCGCCGGCGTGGGCTTGTAGAATCCGCCAGCCAAGGCGAAGTACATGTCCAGCAACTGGAGCTTAATCTGTCGTCCTACTGAGGCGAACGAGTCATACACGACCAAAACCGCAAACTGGCGACCCAGGCGCTTCTCGTGCTGCCGTACCCATCCGTGGATCTCGCGAGCCCGGTTAAGTACGTTTGCTGCCACGCAGGCAATCGCAGCGCGGGTCGAAGATTCCAGCTCGCCCGTCTCCGCCATCCCTCCCCTGCGGCACGTGCGTAATACGTAAGTAATATTTTCAACCCCCCTTTTGACATTTCTCCATCCCAACGGCCGTTGGCGCAAGAAAATCACACCCAAAGTCAACGATTGATGACGGCCTCATATAGCAAAATTGAAGATTAAAATTATTGATACATCATCCACAAAACTCCTAATCGAAATAGGTATCCCTCCAATCGGACAAGAAAAGAGGCTTCTCGTCAATTCTGGGCAAAATCGGCCCAACTCCCCACCCTTGCCAAATCCCTGATATAGAAATCAAGTTCCACCTCATTCTCATCCCCGCAAAAGCGAAGGATTTCGGATCCATCTTCCCATTCGTCCCATTCCCCACTAGCTTTAGCTTTCTGTGTAAATTTTTGTATGACAATTTCGGCCACGAGGTTCTCAACCCCTCTATTCCTGTCCTCCAGAAGCCTTAAACCTCAGACGTCACATCAGTAGACGTCTCCCCTCTGTCCAACAGCCACAGCGCCAGTCCAAATTCGGCGGCATCCAGAGGAAGACTCTCCAAGTACGACGGCGTCAGCCAATCACGAAAACCGCGATTGGTACGTTCGTTCGAAAAGTAGAGCATGCTCTTCAATCCCCATATATACTCATTAGCAGCCAGCATCTCCATCTCCTTAGCCACCTTTTCCCTCTCCTCAACTTGCTGTTTTAAGT
>RPFO01002084.1:2500-53444 GCA_009746045.1 Mesostigma viride | reverse complement strand
GTGCGATCTACGCTGCCCCACGCGGTGTACGCTGGCTAAGTGGGTAGCAAGCGGGAAAGGAGCGGTCGCTGGGATTCTATTCCTACTGTTGAGTGCTTGCTGGCTTGTCAAGAGGATCCGAGTTTGGAGAGCTGCTGAAGCGGGGTGGTGACAGTGCAGCCCTCCAATGTGAGCGGAGTGGTGGCCACCTTCCACCCCCCTCCTTTGGGCCCCGCCCACCTGCTGCAAGGCGCCACCACCTCCATTAGGTACTCATGCCAAAGCTCCTCCGGCTGCTGAGCCAGTCCTTGAGAAGCGGTGTCCCATGGCCAATGCCAATTCATGACAATTTTCCTGTTCTCCATGTTCCGCCAATTTCCGGCTTTACTGTCATGACCACGACCCGGATTCCATTCCCATTAGTCCGCTGGGAGTCGCCACACCCCGAGCACCCGCTCGAAGTCCGATATTTCCACCGCTCTATGGCTCGGCCTTGGCGGCCACCCTTTCGAGGTCCTTGAAGTGGTTCCGCGCCTCGCTTCTCCCAGTGCTTCAAACTTGATGAATTTCTCGGTGCGAGTCCTCCTCGTGCCTCATCTCCGTCGTCCTGATTTTCGGTTTTTCCGGAGGTGCCGCCACGGAATGGTTCGCAGAAACCTCTGCCTTCATTTCCTTGTCCGCACAGCCCGTGCCGAACCTTGGCCGCGCCTTTGGCTTGGCATTTGTTCGTTGGCGTGTGTCGTTGGTGGCAGCGCTGGCATCCTCCTCCTGTCCCGCGAGGATCTGCCACCGGCTAGCTCTTTTTGCCACAACGTTCCGTTTGGGTCACGTGCGTTCCAACACGTCGCCGAAATAACGTGATCGGCCAGCAACTGCACCGGAGACTTCAGCTGGCTCGAGCTTCCACGAGCTGGCGGTCCGTCACCGAGTCTGACCGGGAGATGCTCGACTGCCCCACGCTCGGGGGCTGATGCATCTTGGGAGCAGAGTGGCGGCTGCCTTTTTTTGGCGCTGAAGGCAGACTGGCGCTGACTGGCGGCGCCCGGTGTGGGGGTCCCCGTCCTCCCGGCGCGGCTTCCCTCGTGTAGCTTTGCGCTTTCGGCATTGCTGTTCAGGGCCAAATGGTTCGACAGTACAGGTTCGTTCAAACAGAGTTGTTTCCCTGGTTGCGTCGCTGCCTCGTGAAAAGAAAAGAGGCCGACCTTAGCTAGTGGGTTTGTTTTTGGTCTTTTTTTGGTGTCAATGCTGGCCTTGGGCGGACGGCAGTTTTTTCGCCCCGGCAATTTTGCGTTGATACAATGACGAATTGTGGCGTCTACTTGCAGGCAGCTTACGGTAGGCTGCGCGGGGCATTCAGGTACATATTGCGTGGAGAAGATCTAGATCTGTAATCATTTAGCATGAGCCAAGAACCTGACGTGGAGGTTTATATTCAACAACGTAGCTCCTCGCTGGCCACGAAAAACTGGCCAAAGCTTGGCCACGACTGAATGGATAGGGCACAGGCCTCAAAGGTATGTCACGTGAACCATACTAGCTATAGCGGCTACCCTTCCATCTCACTATAAGAAACTAAATGTTCCGAGAACCACGAATTACCACTACCACTTTGTAGAAGTATATTGCACAGTGATATGTTATAATTGTCACTATTATTATGACTGGGGGACGATATATTCTTTTTGCAAGCAGGAGAAAATATGTGTCAAACATCCGGCGACAGCGTGCCACGCGCCGCCACCGCGAGTACACACTGCAATGCAAGGTAGTGCGTTGGCTTAATTGGCTGTGGGGAGGGGGGCAAGACCCTCCTCCTAACCCTAGAGGGGCGTGCTCTAAGGGGAGGGAGGAGGCCCTTGCGAGGGTCAAGAGGCACTGCACCTGGCACAGTCGCCGCGTAGGGGGCGTTGCGACAGGCCAGGAGCAAGAAGGTGCTGATGCAATATATGGGAAGCAGAATAAGTATGAACAACTGCGCGCGGACGCGGTGAGTCTACCAAAGGCGGAGGTGGCGGGGAAGGCACGGCTGCTCGACCTGTTGGCTATGCGGCCGAGCTGGCGGGAGATATATGCCAGCGAAGAGAACTGCATCAAGCCAGCGGTCGTGGCGAGCGCAAAGTATTGGAATGTGCCCAAGCCCAGCCGGGGATGCTCCATGGCTGAATGGGGCAAGCTCATGAGCCGGGCAGCGGGCGTGGGCATGGTGGCGTTCCGGGAGAGGCGGCCCAAGTGGGTGGATGGCTGCTTTGGAGTGGCCAAGGGGGTGGGAGCTTCGGTTCATCGTCAACAGGAAGCTGGGCAACCTGCTGTGGGTGGACCCCCCCAAGATCCTGCTACCCCACCTGGGCATCCTCGTGGAGGTCTACATCAAAGGCTGGTGCTACTGCGCCAAGAGCGACCTCGTGTCATACTACTATTCCATCGAGGTGCCCGAGTGGTGGTGGGACTACCAAGGGCTTCCTAGTGTGTGGTCGACTAGCGTAGGTCTGGCAGGGCCCAGGCGGAAGGTGTGGCCCGTGCTCAAGGTGCTGGCCATGGGACATTCCCATGCGGTGGCGCTGGGGGAGGCCATCCATGAGATGGTGCTCTACATGACCGGTGCCCTGGATCCGAGGCGCCAGGTCAACTACCTCTCAAGCGCAGGTGAGCTCACCTTGGTGCGCGACGAGTGTGGCCAGCCACTGCGCTTGGCCATCGAGTACAAGGAGGAGCGCGCCGGGGAGCTTCAGATTGACCTGGAAAACCCCCTGCCCCCATGCTGTCCATCACTTGATGACTTGGTGGCCAGCAACGGGCGGACCTGCGAGGCGGTGAACCAGCTCATCACGCGCGCTATTGAGGAAGGCTACCTCCCTAACAACCTTGTGCCGTCTAAGGAGAAGACTAAGATGGCGAGCCTGGAAGGGGACGAGCTAGAAGCCCTAGGGGTGGTGCACCGACGGAACGGCGTGCTGGAACCAACGGTCAAGCAGCTCAACCTTGTGATCGCCCACACGCAGGCTATACTCACTCGAGGCCGAGCTACGGCCGAGGGGCTGGCTGCCGTCTTGGGGCGGTGGTTGTGGCTGCAGATGTTAAGCCGCAGCTGCTTGTCCATTTGGCAGCAATGTTTCAAATTCATCAGCCTGCAAGGGTGGGGGCAGCGATCCTGGGTGCTGTGGGCCGGGGTGCGGGAGGAGTTAGAGTGTGCCCTGGCCTTGGCTCCCATGCTAAGGGTTGACCGAAGCGCACCTTTGGCCCGTGAGGTGGTTGCATCTGACGCGTCCACCTACGGGCAAGGTGTCGTGTACGCAACCATGGAGCCGGGCGATGTGACGGAGCTGGCGAGGGCACGAGAGGTGCGGGGGTACCCGACTTTGCTCATACCAAGTGAGGTGGCCTACGCTGGCCCTAGGCCACTGAGCGCGCGGGCGCAACAAGCAATCACTAGCCAGCAATGGCGGGTTGGGGTCCGGAGTCGTTGGCGGGATCCGGGGATGCACATCAACGAGAAGGAGGTGCGGGCTGCAGTGAAGGGCGTGGAGAGGAGTGCGCGCAGCTTGGCAAACCGAGGCAAGCGGGTGGTGAGGTTGGTGGACTCCACCGCGGCGTTGGGCTGCTTGGCTAAGGGGCGGTCCTCATCCCACAAGCTCAACAAGCAGTGCCGCCGCTTGTGCGCGCTGACCCTCGCCACGGGGAGTCGTTCCCAGTGGGTGTGGACGCCGAGTGCACTTCAACCAGCCGATGGCGTTTCTCGCGGCCAATCCATGGCGACTTTCTTGGCAGGCTGGGTGCGCGACCTGACCGCGGAAGGCATCCATCCTAACCCGGGGCCCCCTGCACCTGTTAGCTACCTTCCATTGCTAGAGGGGAAAGTAAAGCCGGCTACTTTGCTGGCCTACCGTCGTGGTCTTGATTCCCTCTTGACTTGGTGGGAGGCTGGTGGGCGGGCGGACGGGTCATCGTCACGAGCTGACACCCTTGAGGAGACATTTTGTGCGTATGTCGCCTGGGCTCATTTTCGGGGGTACAGCCGCCAAGTGTGTGTCAATGCCTTGATGGGGTTGCAACTTTATTATCCCGGTATGGTGAAGCGGTGGGACTTGGCCCGTGGCGTCCTCGCTGGGTGGAAAACACTTGTGCCCCCCCGTGCCCCTCCTCCCATTCCATGGGAGGCGGCGTTTGCACTTGCCAGCACGATGGTCATGCAAGGTCAGCGCCTTGCGGGCCTGCTGGTTGTCATCGTGTTCCGCCATTACCTGCGAATCTCGGAGGCGCTGAACCTCCGTGTTGGCCATGTGCGCCTCCAGCCTGACGTTCGGCTTGGGCCGGCTCAACGGGGCGCCCTACTGCTGAGGTCTACCAAGACCTCTAAGGGCAAGACTCAGTCAGTGGTGGTAGAAGATGTGATGTCTGAAACCATCCTCCGTCACTGCATCGCGGGTAAGCACGCTTGGGAGGCCGTGTTCCCTTTCACCTACCCGCAATTCCGGCGCATTTGGCAGGCTGCGAGTCAGGCCTTGGGGGTCGCCCAGATTTTCACCATTCACGGGCTGCGGCATGGAGGTGCCACTCACGATTTCCTCGCGGGTCGCAGCATGGGGGACATCCAGGGCCGGGGGCGCTGGCTTAGCAGCTCCACGGTTGCCCATTATGTGGGCTTGCACCGCAGTTTGGAGGTGCAGCTGCCTGAGGTTATTCTTCGGGCCATGGCCGCCTGCCCCCCTCGGGCCTGGCGGGCTATTTTGAAATTGCCCTCCACCTAATTTGGTTGTTCATTTCTCTGTCATTATGCTAGGTTCTTTGCCCCTGGCATGGATCGCCAGGGAGGGATATAAGGGTAAGGCTAGCCTTTGCCAAGCAATAAGTGTTCCCATGAGCATCGGCGGCCGGGATGTGGCCTGCCTTTTGTATGTGCTCCACTCATTGTTTTAATAAAGAGTCTGGTTACCCTGGAGTTCCACGGTTAATAGAATCGTGGTTCTCTGAACATAGTTTCTTTATAGTGAGATGGAAGGGTAGCCGCTATAGCTAGGTTATTGGGTTCACGTGACATACCTTTTGAGGCCGGTGCGGCCTGATCCGGATCAGTCGTGGCCAAAGCTTTGGCCAGTTTTTCTTGGCCAGGTGGCAGGAGCTACGTTGAGATATAAACCTGCCACTGTCTAGGTTTCTTGGCTCATGGCGTAGTGATTAACTAGATCTAGATTCTTTCTCTCACGCAATATGTGACCTAATAGCCCCGGCAGCCTTACGTAAGCTGCCGGCAATTAGAACGCCACATTGCGTCATTTGTTCAGACGCAACATTTGCGTGGCGAAAAAATGCCGTCCGGGCCAAGGCCGCATGACACGCAAAAAAGGACAAAAACAAACCCACCTAGCTAAGGTCGGCCTCTTTTCTTTTCCCGCCCACCCTCCCTGCGTGTTTGGGGGTAAGGCTAGCCTTTGCCAAGCAATAAGTGTTCCCATGAGCATCGGCGGCCGGGATGTGGCCTGCCTTTTGTATGTGCTCCACTCATTGTTTTAATAAAGAGTCTGGTTACCCTGGAGTTCCACGGTTAATAGAAAGTACATTGTGGCGATGTTGCTGCGTCATGCGTGGCCATCGTAGTTTTGTGTTGTAGTTAGTTGTGCTGGTCTGATCCTTGCATCCCCGTGTCAGATTATTATTATTATTTTCCTTAGGGTTCTTCTTCTTTTTGGTGTTTTCCTTATGCTGCATGCCCATCTCACCTCCGTAATATCTCATTCTCAAGGAATATATATTTAAAAATATAAATACTTACATCAGAGTAAAGGCACCCACGTAAAAATAAACAAAGCCAACGCTAACAAGAGATACCACGACAAAACAACTACAGCTGGCATGGGACACTCGATCCACACCGCGGAATGAAGTAAAACAGCCTAATAACCGTGCTGCGCCGCAAAGTCAGCTCGTGTGCGGCGGAGCAAGATGTCAGCCACAGCCCGGGTAATCGCTACCAAAAGGCAATATATATAGCACATAGTACTACTATGTATACTAAATATTTTGCAAGCAGTTGTCTGGCTTTTGCTGCTGTTCATTTATTTGCGGTCTCCCACCGGTTGCTAATGAGCCGATTGCTACTGAACCGAGACCAGGACTCCTCCTCCTCCTCCTCCTCCTCCTCCTCCTCCTCCTCCTCCTCCTCCTCCTCCTCCTCCTCCTCCTCCTCCTCCTCCTCCTCCTCCTCCTCCTCCTCCTCCTCCTCCTCCTCCTCCTCCTCCTCCTCCTCCTCCTCCTCCTCCTCCTCCTCCTCCTCCTCCTCCTCCTCCTCCTCCTATTCCTACTACTACTACTACTACTACTACTACTACTACTACTACTACTACTACTACTACTACTACTACTACTTCTTCTTCTTCTTCTTCTTCTTCTTCTTCTTCTTCTCCTCCTCCTCCTCCTCCTCCTCCTCCTCCTCCTCCTCCTCCTCCTCCTCCTCCTCCTCCTCCTCCTCCTCCTCCTCCTCCTCCTCCTCCTCCTCCTCCTCCTCCTCCTCCTCCTCCTCCTCCTCCTCCTCCTCCTCCTCCTCCTCCTCTCCTCTCTCCTCCTCCTCCTCCTCCTCCTCCTCCTCCTCCTCCTCCTCCTCCTATTACTACTACTACTACTACTACTACTACTACTACTACTACTACTACTACTACTACTACTACTACTACTACTACTACTACTACTACTACTACTACTACTACTACTACTACTACTACTACTACTACTACTACTACTACTACTACTACTACTGCTACTACTTCTTCTTCTTCTTCTTTCTTCTTCTTCTTCTTCTTCTTCTCCTCCTCCTCCTCCTCCTCCTCCTCCTCCTCCTCTCCTCCTCCTCCTCCTCCTCCTCCTCCTCCTCCTCCTCCTCCTCCTCCTCCTCCTCCTCCTCCTCCTCCTCCTCCTCCTCCTCCTCCTCCTCCTCCTCCTCCTCCTCCTCCTCCTCCTCCTCCTCCTCCTCCTCCTCCTCCTCCTCCTCCTCCTCCCTCCTCCTCCTCCTCCTCCTCCTCCTCCTTCTTCTTCTTCTTCTTCTTCTTCTTCTTCTTCTTCTTCTTCTTCTTCTTCTTCTTCTTCTTCTTCTTCTTCTTCTTCTTCTTCTTCTTCGTCTTCTTCTTCGTCTTCTTCTTCGTCTTCTTCTTCGTCTTCTTCTTCGTCTTCTTCTTCTTCTTCTTCTTCTTCTTCTTCTTCTTCTTCTTCTTCTTCTTCTTCTTCTTCTTCTTCTTCCTCCTCCTCCTCCTCCTCCTCCTCCTCCTCCTCCTCCTCCTCCTCCTCTCCTCCTCCTCCTCCTCCTCCTCCCTCCTCCTCCTCCTCCTCCTCCTCCTCCTCCTCCTCCTCTCCTCCTCCTCCTCCTCCTCCTCCTCCTCCTCCTCCTCCTCTCCTCCTCCTCTTCTTCTTCTTCTTCTTCTTCTTCTTCTTCTTTCTTCTTCTTCTTCTTCTTCTTTCTTCTTCTTCTTCTTCTTTTCTTCTTCTTTCTTTTTCTTTCTTCTTCTTCTTCTTCTTCTTCTCTTCTTCTTCTTCTTCTTCTTCTTCTTCTTCTTCTTCTTCTTCTTCTTCTTCTTCTTCTTCTCTTCTTCTTCTTCTCTTCTTCTTCTTCTTCTTCTTCTTCTTCTTCTTCTTCTTCTTCTTCTTCTTCTTCTTCTTCTTCTTCTTCTTCTTCTTCTTCTTCTTCTTTTCTTCTTCTTCTTCTTCTTCTTCTTCTTCTTCTCTTCTTCCTCCTCCTCCTCCTCCTCCTCTTGTTTTCTTATATTTTATTTATTTATTATTATTTTTTAATGTGGGGCAAGCAGATGGGTTATTTTTTAGGTTACATGCGGTGTGATGTAGGTATAGGGCAGGACGGCAGGTTGAATGATACGGCAGGTATATATATTTTCATTAGGTTGCATGGACTGTT
This sequence comes from Mesostigma viride, assembly GCA_009746045.1. Taxonomy (NCBI): domain Eukaryota; kingdom Viridiplantae; phylum Streptophyta; class Mesostigmatophyceae; order Mesostigmatales; family Mesostigmataceae; genus Mesostigma; species Mesostigma viride. The sequence continues at coordinate 45,571 of RPFO01002084.1, read as the reverse complement.
TTTGGGAACCAACTTGCGTGCTGGCAAACCTGCAACCTGGAACCCAACCACCCAGACTGTGTAACTCCTAGTACATGTACTAGGAGGCTCGATTTTAAAGCTAGAGAAATGACAGAGGATAACTCACGAAAGAGAGTTGCCGATTCTGAGTGGGATGCATTACGGAATGAGAAAAACAAAATAGAACTTTGCAAACTGCGTGTAGGGGACCTTCCTAGTGATTCGGCCGTGACAATTGTGGAGGATTGGGTGGAGCGGACGGAAGCTTTCATTAAGGATCATGGCGACAAGATAGACGACATTTATGCACTTTTCAGGGACGCCGGGTTGTTCCGATCCAACAACATCATCTTGGTCAACACCTTGAGGGTATGTCGGGACGAGGGAGTGGAGGCTAAGAAGCTTGCAGGTAAGCTGCGCCACGCACTTCTTGAGTCAAGGGAGGTGGCAACGTCCAGGTATGTCGATATCTATTCCTGGAAGCCAACTCGGCCCTACACCCTAGATTTGCTGAATTTGCGGAATGCTCGCAATGAGAGTGTGAGGAACGGTGTGGCGGTGCAGGAGATGGCTGTGATAGATCGATATCTGAGGGAGGCGAAAGATCTCAATTACCAGAACGCAAAGAGTGCCCTGCGCAATGCCGAAGCCAATGTTGAGATAAACGCTTAGAAAATTGGATACCTCGAGAAAGATGTGTTGCAGGCTCAGATCGCAAGCCCCTGGATATGTCCAACAGCCGCCATAGACGTCTTTCCAGCAATTCGCAGCATAGCAGCGGATCGCGGCAAAGCGCCATCAAGCTTATGAATCACTTCACACTGTTGGCTCCCACCAGCTTTGACGGTCATCATCGCCTGCCAGGCTTATACGATTGGACATTACTTGCCGCAAGAGCAAGTTTGGGAACGCTAGTACCTTCCAACCGAATCGCAACACCACCCAAATTGCACCAACAACTACCCTGTCCATTCCACATGCGCAAAGTCCACTTGGCACACTTCCCCACATTGGCAGCACTGCACCGCACCAACGCAACCACTGCCCTCCGTCACCGGCAGTACCCAAATTCCACAATACCCAAAACGGACAAAGTCCCGAAATACCAAATGTGCCTAGTGTCGCAGCCCAAAATTGGCCAAGTCCCAAAGAATCGAACCATCACTAGCGCGTTAAACATTGATTAACCAATTGTCCATAAGCCGATTGTTGCAAGTATATGTGACTGCGAACCTTATAAGACAACACCAGCGGATTTTCCTTTGAGCAGTCACACACCGCGGCTCACCTACCCGAAGTGCACACCAGCTCCACCAATCGATCCTCACATCCCTTGCCACCAGGCCACTCGTGAACACCCTATCTCAGAGCACAACCCTATAGAGCATTATGTACTAGGGGAGCTCCAAACCCCTCTAACTTGGCACCCATTCATGCTCCAGTCATACCCTAGTGTCCGGAGTGAATCGGGTAAGCAAGAATCACTACCCGACTGATCTGACGACCGCCCTTGTAATCACCTCGCTCAAGTCGTACAGTATACCCATGGAGCTTACTCATCCACATTACCCTGAACACATGGCCAACCCACCATAACCATACCTCACCAACCTGTATGCCGAGTCCCCCAAAGATTATATTGGGCTTATCAAGGATCCTTCCCGGCAACATGGATGCGTCCCAACGTCCATATCAGCCTGGAACATAGTCCATACACAGATCTATACAACACCTTCCAACAAACCCCGCAAATCCCCAAGAGAACCTGCCATCACCATCCGCAAAATGCGATACTGCTCTCGCGCCGCTGCAAACAGCTTGGTCACCGCGTCCGCCGGGTTCAGCCTCCCCGGCAGATGGAGAACGCCCACAGCGTAAGACAACTCCTTCAACAGAAGGAAATCGAGGTCACGCGTCCTGGACAAGCTGTTGAGGATGAAGCTTACAAGCGGCTGGCTATCCGTATGCACAGTTGTTGTCAGCACCAAACGGACACCCATCCACTTGCCCATCCAGCGCAAGAACTGCTCGAGGTACAACGAGGCCTTGATACACTCACACACTCCACGGCACTTGTTTGTGTCAGAGCCAACTGCCACACGCCGACACAACCTCGAATACCACCCACACAGCGATCCCCGACCCCCTGGGTTACAGAGCACAAACAGACCACCCATCCGTGCCCTCACCTTGGTCAGCTCCCTGCCCTCACCCGACGTATCTGCAAAGCAGTGGAGAACAGCGGGCTAAGAGACAGACAAGCCAGAAAGCACCACACCCTGGCTCTCGGCCACATACTGCTTCACAACTGACGGATGGACTTGCGACAACACATCGTCCACCGTCCTACTTAGCACCACCAGATCGGGCGCACACACTGCCGCCATCCAGCCTAGCTTACCACGCAGGCGGCTCCACAAGCCCTTAGCACACAGCTCATCCACCGAGCCCATCAGCTCCTCCCGATACTTGTCAGGAATACCCAGGTGCATCTGATGCCTACGAGACGTCACCCGCAGGGTCTGCACTACACCGCAGAAGACACGCGCAGTCTGCTGGTCCACCACCTGCAGCTCGCCCACAGGGAAACGCTTAGCGAGATCTGCATAGAACTGGTGCAGAACAACACGGGGTGCTACCACCCGCAGGTCATCCCCATGCAGCTGCACAAACAAGGGACCTGAGGGAGTCTGTGCCACAAACAACGAAGGGTCGTACGGGGATACCTCGAATGTCATCAGCTCAAACAGAGCACGCATCAAGGTGATCCGCCACACAATCGAGGCACTCTGCAGTCCCTCTATGGCCTTCAACAAGCCCATGAATTCTGCCCTCACTTCCTCCATCCAAAACGAGGGTGTCTGGACCACCAGGGGTGACGTACCTTCCCACACCTCATGCGCCACCTCCTCGCTAGAGTTAGGGAAAGCACGCTTGACATCAATAGACGCACACCCATAGTCCTTGCCCTCATCCAGGAAACCGAGATACAACATGGTGATAATCCCGAAGCTATCCCACGCCAGACCTGGGGTGTACAGCTCCTCCTTGGCCAGCTCACTGGTCCCAGAAAACTCCTGCGACACCGGCCTCACATAGCATACCTCCACCCCAGCCTTTACCTTGTGAGACAAGACCATTTTGAGAGGAAGTACCCTGGCCCCATTGGGCACACTGTCCATTGGTTCATACACACCATACCCCTGCCACTCCTCCAGCGCCCTGTGAAACGCGCACCACCAGCTGGAGAAACCACTCTGCGTCGACATCTCTAGTATCAGCCTCTCATAGCCAATCGGAGAATGTGCAGCGATGTCCCGCTTGGTAATACCGATGCTGGATGGATGCAACAACGCAGGCATGACCAGGTCTACCGCTGGCGGGAGATCCTTTCCCCACGCCACACCCTCTGTCCCTGTCAGTGCCGCTAGCCTAGCCACGGTGCTTGAGACGAGACTGAGAGGTTGTACTGCCTTGTACGATTCCACCTCTATCGACCCATGGCCCTCCCTGGTCAAACTAGAGCTCTAGATCACAACATCAGGGTGATTAAGAAATGGGAGCCCCAAAATCGCCGGCCCATCATATCCCTCAAGCACGCAGAAAGGAGTGTCACGCCCAAGGATGGTCAGCATCACCTCGCCTACTACCGGCATGCGCACCACCCCCGAAAAGTCCTCCACAAAGTTCCACTTGGACGGCTGTAGCGGAAAGTGCCTAGCTACCCCTTCACCTAGCAAGCACACCACCGCATCAGTATCCACCTCCAACCGACACCCAGCCAGCCCGTCCTGCTGAAAATCCACTAGCTTAGACACCGAGGCTACCTCATTACCAGCCTCCATTGCGACGTCGCCGCCGCCCTCGGAGCCATCATCGCCGCTCGGCGACTCGCGCTGGGTGCCAGCCGACCCATCAGCGCCATCGGCTTGTAGCCCCACACCTGTGGTCGATGCGCCAGCATCGCCGGCCCGTGCGTCCCCACCTGCGGCTGGCTCGTCGCCACCGCTGGCCCGTGGTTGCCCACCTTCAGACGGCGCTCCCGCCTCGCCGGCCCGTGGTATCAACGTGCCCCCCGGCTGTCCGCGCTCGCGCAAGGTGACCTCTCGCCGGGCTCCCTGCAGCCGCTCGACAATTTGGGCAAATGTCGCCCCGCGCTGCGCAACCTGGCCATCAACGGGAGGGGCAACCCCCAACCCGCCTGGCCCCACGCTGCCTGGACCGCCATTGGAAAGCGGCAACCCGCTGCCCGACGGAAGAGAACGAGCAGGTTGATCAGGCCCCCTCGCTTCCCCCACCCCTCCTGCGACTTTGAGATCCCCCGCCTCACCCCCGGACTGCGCACCGGGGTCTCGAGCCTCCACTGGCTCCTCGGGCAGGTCTGGCGCCCTTAGCCCTTGGTAGTAAGGTCGCAGGTGTTTCCAGCTCAGCTACCTGCGGTGGCAACGGTCCACTAGTTGCACTTCCGCAAGCATATGGTCGGCATCAATGCTCACAACCACCCCAGGGCCCTCCCACTGACCCCGTTTACCAAATCCTCTCTCCATGTACGCCCGCACGCGCGCGTCCTCACTTGGCACATACACGGTCCCTCTGCGCAGGTCCATGTCCACTAGCTTGAGGTACCTCTCACACAGCCAGTCTCTATATGCTTCCACTGCTTCCAGCGGGAGCAGACCCATCTCTAGACCGTGTGGTGTAACGGCTACCTCCTCACCCTGCACTTTCACCTTCACCAGTATCCTGTTGTTGAGTTGCTTCTCTATCTCCCTGCAGTGCACTACCTGATCGCGATAAGACTGCGAACGCATCTTGCGCATAGCAGACATCACAAACTTAGACGTCTGTATGTGCCTCTCCACGAGACCCTGATGCTCGTGGTCCTTAGCCCCCGCTATCACGACCTGTGCCAGACCGGGCTCTCCCTCACAGCACTGGAATTGCATGTCACACTCAAGGGCCGATACTACCGCAAACTTAGATTGTACAATGCGCAGAGTCGCACACAGCTCGTCTTTGTTCTTGCGAGGCAGAGGCTCTATCACCTTGTACTTCGAGAACCTTGCTACCCCCAGCACCCACTCCCTGTCATCAAAGTTCAGCACATCGCACTGCACTACACCCCTCTCTAACTCTGGCCTACGGACATGGAAGCGGCGTGGCTTAGGGGCGTTCTGTTGACAATGCCTGCACCTCAGCCACACGTCACGCATTACCTCTACTAACTCAGTGAAACCGAGTAGTGACGCCCACTCCTCTGCTGCGTGACCATGCCCTAGCCCAGCGTGCAGACGCAGTGCCATGTTTATTAGACTCATAGTACCCTCCTCTCCTTGTGGACACTGTGCCCGAGCGCCCGAGTGTGGGTCGGACTCGCGTACCTGAGGCCCTAGCTCTGCGCCGTGTACAGAGCTACCTCCAACCCCTTTCGTCCCCGTCCCCTGAGACACTGCACCTTCCCCTGCCGCCGTTGTCCCATGCTCTAAGTGGCCCCCCTCCTCACCAGTGCTCCCTAGCACTGCCACTCGAGCACCCAGGTAGGGTGAGCACACCTGGGGGGTCACACTGGTCTCCCTTGCACCAGCCCGTGTACCATCACCTTCACTAGACAGTCACCTGCGGCCCCCACCCTGAGCCGCAGGACACAATTGCACATCCCTGGCAAAATGCCCCGGCTTGCCACAACGGTGGCAGAGCGCAGGCCCGTGTGCGTTGCCACTACTGCGCGGCATGCTGCCCTGATGCCTATTGTAGCAGTCGCGCGCCAGGTGACCTGTCTGCCCACAGACAAAGCATTGTGCCTGCTGTCGCTGCTGCTGTGGCTGCTGCCGCTGCTGAGGTTGTGGTTGCGGTTGCTGCCGCTGCTGCCATTGCGGCTGCTGCTGTTGCTGCGGTTGTGGCGGAGGCTGCTGTGCCTGGCCTTGCTGCGGTGGCCTACCCTGCCAGCGGCCCTGAGGGGCACGCTGCTGGCGATTGCCGCCCCGCCTTGCACCGCCTCGCCCGCGACCACCACCACGGAAGCGACCACCCCCGCCGACCCGAGGGCCTCCGTTGCCACTGTCGCTGTTGCCGCTGACCCCCGCCACCTTGCCGGTATCCTGCACGTTGGCACCACCACTTGCCGAACCTTGCACATTGCCAGCATGCGCGGCAGAATTGGCAGCAGCTGGGGGAAGAGCAGGCAAAAGGGTTCCTGCACTAGAGAGCTTGCCAGATGCCTTGAGCTGAGCAATCATATCCCGCTCCTCACCCTCTACCAGGTCGGTGATCACATCAATTGCCTTGTCTAGGCTGTTCTTGGCTTTGGCATTGCGCAGGGCAATCTTTGCGTTGTGGTAATTGAGATCTTTCGCCTCCCTCAGATATCGATCTATCACAGCCATCTCCTGCACCGCCACACCGTTCCTCTCACTCTCATTGCGAGCATTCCGCAAATTCAGCAAATCTAGGGTGTAGGGCCGAGTTGGCTTCCAGGAATAGATATTGACATACCTGGACGTTGCCACCTCCCTTGACTCAAGAAGTGCGTGGCGCATCTTACCTGCAAGCTTCTTAGCCTCCACTCCCTCGTCCCGACATACCCTCAAGGTGTTGACCAAGATGATGTTGTTGGATCGGAACAACCTGGCGTCCCTGAAAAGTGCATAAATGTCGTCTATCTTGTCGCCATGATCCTTAATGAAAGCTTCCGTCCGCTCCACCCAATCCTCCAGAATTGTCACGGCCGAATCACTAGGAAGGTCCCCTACACGCAGCTTGCAAAGTTCTATTTTGTTTTTCTCATTCCGTAATGCGTCCCACTCAGAATCGGCACCTCTCTTTCGTGAGTTATCCTCTGTCATTTCTCGAGCTTTAAAATCGAGCCTCCTAGTACATGTTGAGATAAACGCTTAGAAAATTGGATACCTCGAGAAAGATGTGTTGCAGGCTCAGATCGCATGCCCCTGGATATGTCCAACAGCCGCCATAGATGTCTTTCCAGCAATTCGCAGCATAGCAGCGGATCGCGGCAAAGCGCCATCAAGCTTATGAATCACTTCACACTGTTGGCTCCCACCAGCTTTTACGGTCATCATCGCCTGCAAGGCTTATACGATTGGACATTACTTGCCGCAAGAGCATGTTTGGGAATGCCAGTACCTTCCAACCGAATCGCAACACCACCCAAATTGCACCAACAACTACCCTGTCCATTTTGCATGCACGAAGTCCACTTGGCACACTTCCCCACATTGGCGCACTGCACCGCACCAACGCAACCACTGCCCTCTGTCACCGGCAGTACCCAAATTCCACAATACCCAAAACGGACAAAGTCCCGAAATACCAAATGTGCCAAAGTGTCGCAGCCCAAAATTGGCCAAGTCCCAAACACCACGCGCCACCAAATTCGACCGAACGCGAAAATGGCTAAGTCCCAAAGAATCCAACCATCACTAGCGCGTTAAATATTGATTAACCAATTGTCCATAAGCCAAATTTTTGCATAATAATGCCAAAGTATAATGCATACGGCCTAAGTTTGCAGCATGGCAGGAAAAGGACGAAATAAACCACTTCTTCATGTCTCCCTTGGCCCTATCTTGGAGATCACCATTTTAACTTGCCTGATGGGCTGCTTGGCAACGGCAAGGGTAATGACAAGAAATCTCCCCTGCAATTGCCTGCAAATTGTCATGATGCTTCCCGTGGTTGGCTGTTCATTGTGGCATTGTTCCTTCGACCCAACTACTTGTCCATCTCAGTTCTTCCCAGACGTGCAAGAGATCCGGCTGCTCTGCAAGGAGGTAAGCCAGGAGTATACCTAAGCCCCCCAGCATGACACCCGAACAAACAACGGGCTGGGCTGTAGGGAGTATCGCATGTGTGCTTGTGTGTGCACACTTTCTCGCCCAAAGGCAACTCAGGCAGTATCAAAGGGTCAAGGCAGTATACCTTTCTTCTCCATGGTGTGGCGGGAGAGTAGGCAAGATGAGGAGGTGCCGTCGTGTAGATAACGTTTCTGGTTTCCAAATTTATAGTACCCTCAAGCACTTGGGTTGGTTGCCGCGCTTTTGAATTAGGATGAAAGCAAGTGGGCAACTTACAAGGACAATGTTTGTTCTGCTGTGCTGGCGTTCCCTCACATGCAGAATCTGATCTCATTTTACCAAGGTGGAGGGTTCACTGTCATTGGCCCCTCCAGCGTCGTGCACGGTGCGGACCAGTGGATTGAAATGTCGCGGAAAATGGCAGCTGTGGAATAGGGAGATGACCAAGGGACAGCAGGGGATGACTATTCCTGCACTGCTTGAGCATGTGGAATAGGGAGGTGACCAAGGGACAGCAGGGGATGACTATTCCCGCACTGGTTGAGCATGTGGAATAGGGAGGTGACCAAGGGACAGCAGGGGATGACTATTCCCGCACTGGTTGAGCATGAGTGCCAGGGCAAGAAACAGTACACTGCTCTTGTTCCCACACGTACCTACCTATTTCACATGGGCGCTTCATGGTCTCATGTGCATATCTAGGGCGAGCATAGACACTGATCTAGCAGCTGGGAAGACTGTCTATGCGTTTGCTGGATGCCTTCCTTGGAGTAGCGAACAGAAACTACTGGCACCTATGTCACTGACATGGAGGCACACCATTGGGGCATACTATAAGCCAAAGTGCCAACGGAGCCATGTGGACCTGTGGTATGTAGGGCATCAGGAACCCGCATGATGTCATCAACCAAAACAACTTACGGGTCGAGCACGCATGTAGGCCGCCCATGGCCAGAGTTGCTCATGCACCATCATGTGCGGCAGAGCTTCGCAGCTCCCGGATGATTTCTCAGATTTGTTTGCCCAGCAGATTTGTTGGCCGGCCAAGATGCGTAGTTGTGGGCAGAGGTACGGGAGTCACGTGCATGTGTTGGCAGTGCACTCTGAATCAAGGATAGTGATTCGGGCCGTGGTGCCCGCCACCCTGTAGCTAGAAGTAATAAGATAGCTAGATCCACCCACCGCATCCCATTAATTAACTTTATTCAATTATATATTAATTGATTGATTAACCCGTGTTTTTTTAATTAGAACGCGATATATCGCGTTGTAGGCTTTTTTTAGAACGCGTATAGCACCTAAGGAATTTTTTTTTTCATGATCATGTATATACTGTCCTGAAAGCCCATAAATCAAAGTTTTTTTTTAGCTACTCAGACCTACAAAATGCTAATTCATTAGAGAGATACACTGGTTTGAATACAGGGGGGTCTGACCATGACCGCGATTTGTTGACCCTAGGTCACAAGTCATGTGCTTATTCACAAATGGTTCATGAAAAAAATCTGGCTTCTTGCACGAGCTATGGGATACATATGCAGGCTTTGTGGAACAAAACTCAGGCCCATTGGGCCACTGGAGCTATTTTTCATTAGCATCACAAATACAATATGCAGTACAACGCAGTGGGACAAATGATAGCCCTTCACAACATGACGCAACGACACGAGCCCCATAAACGGGGCCATAGTGAGCTTGGAGGGTCAAAACGTTGAAAATAGGTGTTGTATAAGTTATACAGCATCAAACATGCATCAAACATCATGACTGGATGACCTAATATGACTGAATCAGGCAGCCATAGCCAAAGCATCATCCACTCTCACAACGTGTTGAGCACATGCCTCGTGGGAACGGAGGTGCTGGGTTTTCATTCCATAACACGTGCAATACTGAAAGAAAGAGGCACGTGTAATGCAAGGCTTGGATAGGTTGAGTGATCCATGAGCTTACATGCAGGCAAAGATGACGCTGGAATGCATGCTAGCAAATGGTGGCAAGATGCTAACATGCAACACATGATTATACACCATTAAATTAAATTAAATTAAATTAAATTATAACATGCCTCCGTTGGGAGATCATGTAGCACATATTCCTTGATGGATGGGTGGGGTGGAAGGAGCCGCGTAATCGAACTAACCTACCTCTAATCTAGCTAGTCTAGAAAAGTCCTAACTACCCTACTCATCAAAACGCCTCCTCCGCTTGCATGGGTGGAGGTGGTTTGCCCACAGGGTCGGGCGTGTGAGCCTTGACAATCCTCTTCCACCGCGTCTTGTTCTGCATGGCGGTCCAAAGAAGGGAGAGAGAGTGGATGCGGTATTCAAACTGGGCTGGGACCAGTAGGTCATCCAGCAACATCTGTACATACGTAGTTCGTGACATGTTTCCCTACCTTTTTGGCAATGCCCTTGGGGCCAGGCCAGGTCAGAATGTGCCGCCCTGGCTGGCCAAGCCGCTGGGGGCCCCAGACCAAGGGCGGTGTCGACCTGGCTGGTGCGAGCAAGGTGTTATACACCGTGATTATGGGCACCTAGCTGATCTTCTTGCACAATCAACGCAGTATAAACCATCAACATCCAATCCTCACGATATATGCACGGCTTGACGACGTATACAGCACCTAAATACTGCAAAACTGCAACCTGCTATGGCTGACATGCAAGCAACGTCGAGTAGGATGGCGGTCTTAGAGAGGCTGGGCAAGGGTCGGTAGAAATAAGTGGAAAACTGGCAGAAACTAGGTAGAAACACGATATGCTTACGCCTGCAAGCACTATTGAGCCGGTCGGGCAGAGGCCATTTCCAGGAAAATACAGCATACCGTAGCAATAGCCACGGTCACGCCTTACGCTAACTGCAGGCACCATCATGCCCGGAGCTACCCAATAAAAGTCTGCACAAATCTCGGTTTAGCCGAGAGTCCGGGCGTTCGGAATGAATTTAAACATGTGTTAAGAAGTCGAGACACCATGGAAATACCAAGCATGGTGCCGCAGCAGACCCGAGTCTTGACGTAATAATATGTATGCCGGTTTCCAGGGTTTCCGCATGAAAGTTGGGTGAGAAACTGGAAAAAACTACGTTTCCTTTGCCCCAGTACCTCAACAAACTCGTAGAAACCTAATTATCAACCTTTGAACGCATCATCATGGTCGTGCCACCCAACAGCCACTGAAATTCGCGCGAAAACTGGCGAGATCTACCTGCCGCCATCGCCGTCGTCTTCACCTTCGTCCCGCGAAAATGCCTGATTTCAGTGGTACATATTTCTTTGCAGCTGTCACAAAAAAAAAACCAAAAATACCAGGATTTTTTCCTGAATTCTATGAGATGTTTCTGACCTGTGTTGAAAGTTTCAGACCAAAAATCGCATGTTTAATAGTTTTGCCACGTGTCAGATTACATGCAACGCGTTACATCGCGTTCTAACCCTACAACGCGATGTATCGCGTTGTAAAAAAACACGGGTTAAGCTCGTGCTCCTGTTGGGGGGTCACGGACTACGGAGTATTACCCCATTCCATGTATATGCTCACATTAAGTGAGACGACTGTTCATGACATGCATTAATTAATTATTAACTAAATGCCATATAACAAAAATACGTTGCATATGCAAGCAATAAATAAGCAACTTACGTGGCGGAAACGCAGCCATATGGATTGGGGCTTGCCACACACCACATGCCTACCTACTCAGCTCACCTTCTCAGCTGTGTTGCACCCACGATTCCTACCATGCCACCAGGGGTAGCGTGGCAGGAGGCAGAAGATATATATATATATATAAATACAAAAAAATAGAACCCTGAACCCAGAGGCAGCCATCGACAATAGAACAACTGCCCCGTGGAGTCAAACTGTGATCAAGAATCCCTGGCCTGAGACACGCAGGTCTCGATCGAGATCAGGAGATGGCAGTTCGGGTTCGTCCAAACACGAGTAATTGCCATCCTGATCGGCATGCGGACCCTTCATGCTCAATCCGAAAACCAAGCTGACTCTGCACGGCAGGAGGTTAAACTATGCCTCATCCGTCGGTGCTCCCTGGGGCACACTGCGCCCGCGCTTTCTTGCACGTCGGCAAAGATCCCCCAGCCGGCCTGCATGGCCTTTCTGGGATCTACCAAAGACAGTACCCTGGCTGCTGGCAACATCCCAACAACCAGGGATTCGCCACGGCCATGGATCCAGCCGCTGGTCTCATCCCAGCCGAATTTACCCCTCGATACTATAACCGTGACGAGACGGGTCCCTTGGATAGCCATGGCCAGAGTCGTGCCGAGTGGCAGCGATGATGCTCGCTCCATCGTCACGGTGGCCAGGAAGTTCCTCCTTTTCAGCAGCACCACCGCCTCTCCTAACAACCTCTGGCAGAGCAATGCTGGAGACATGGCAGCATGGGGGGTGGAGGGGCGTGGCCAGGAGGAAGGCAGGCAGGCAGGCCCACGTGCAAGGCCAGACCAGCCAGCGGTGTTGCTTGCTGCTTGCACGCGCAGCGTCGGGCAGAGCCACCCCCAGGGTAGCGACGAGGACTGCCGTGAGCCTGCGGCATCTGCCCGTGAGCCTGTGGCCTTTGGCCTGGGCCCTGGATGCAAACATGGAGGGCGGTGCCAAGGGAGTTGGCTGCCGTTACATCACTGGCACAGCTGTGTTGTCACCAAGGCCACCATGCAGACGCAATGCCATGTGACCGGCCTAAAAACGTGCGCGCCCTCAGCCGCTTGGTACCTTGTCCAGTCGCTTCCAGCCAATACACAAACTCGGGGGGCCTTTGCACAAACTTGAGGGGCTTCCCCCTCGTCGTGCAGAGGACCTGGTTGGTCCTGCTTCCCAATGGTCTTAAGGGCTCCATGGCATTTGAAGCCTCGTCAATACAGCCCAGGCCAGGACCTGTAACCTAGCCCAGGTTGGACCCTCCCAATATGCTGGTCGCACAATGGTCTCGCTTCACGAGGGTTACCCACCAACAATCTGGCGCCAGCTTCCTGCGGAGATAGCAGGTTCTTGGAAACAAGGAGTTCCCAGAAGAATAGTCCAGCTGTAATGATTAAATCAGCTTGTCTTGGACTAATAGTCCACAAAAAATTTCCAGAAGAATAGTCCGGAGTGGAGAGATGGAGCGGCAGACCCCTCAACACTCTCCATTAGAGTTGAGGAATTAAATTGCACACCTCCTCGACCCCTCTGGTCAGCTGCTGCTGCCCAGCTCCGTGTCGGCAGGCAGCACTGCCAATGACTTGGGAGGGGTGGCCGACGGCTCGATTGGCTCCACCCGCGCCTTCTTGCGCTCCATGTACCGCCGCCACCTGGCAGTGACATCGGAATATTTTTTAAAAAGCCGTGGAAAGCAGGGCACGTCAGTAAGTCAGTCCGCCAGCCAAATAAATCGAGTGCTCTGAATCCAACCCTTCACCAACACTCAGTCCTGCGATACAACATCATCAGACGACAGGAAATCTAAACCAACGGGGAGGTGTGGGAAAGGCTCACCCAAAGCGGCATAAGTGCTGCTGGTCGAACATTTCAAACTCATGAAACCAGCAATAACGGCTGCCACGTACCCCACCCAGTCACGACCAGGACCTAATTCTGCCAGCCGTGCTGCTACTAGTGACCCCACCCGGCACAGCCTGCCTCATGAGTGACGCGAGAAAACGGGGGAAGCATCTCGCAGAGAGGACCGAAACCCCAGCGGAAAAGACTCGAAGCTGCCACTGACATGGTACCACATTGCATGAAAGGAACATGAGAGGATGTCGTAACAGGATGTGCAGAGCACCCAAACCCAAGACTCAAAACTGCTACAACCCACCACGCGGTACCCAGCAGCAACCATTGTCCACGATCTGACGGGGCACTTCCGCAACCTTATCCCCCAACCACCTTGCTCAGCTCCTACACCACTTCCTTTTTTCCTTCAGGTGCCACCGATTGGTTCCCCAGGGCCCATGCGCCCCAAAGCATAATGTCCGCTGTCAACCATTCTTGGGCCCAACAACTTTTCTCCGAGAAAAAGAAGAGCCCTGTTACCACAACCCTTATAACCACCTTCGTTCTCTAGCCAAATACACCCACGGGGACCGGCAAGGACTTCGGTGATTGTTCAGGGTTGAGGGTGTAGGGCACACAAAGCCTGTGTGGCGCAGACAAGCAAAAACATTTTCTTTCATCTCAAACGAGTTTACACACGTGACCTGGCACTTCAACATGGCAGAGAGAAAGAGAGAGAGGGAGAGAGAGAGAGGGAGAGAGAGAGGGAGGGAGGGAGAGAGAGAGAGAGAGAGAGAGAGAGAGAGAGAGAGAGAGAGAGAGAGAGAGAGAGAGAGAGAGAGAGAGAGAGAGAGAGACAAAGAGAGAGAGAGAGAGAGAGAGAGAGAGAGAGAGAGAGAGAGAGAGAGAGAGAGAGAGAGAGAGAGAGAGAGAGAGAGAGAGAGAGAGAGAGAGAGAGAGAGAGAGACAAAGAGAGAGAGAGAGACAAAGAGAGAGAGAGAGAGAGAGAGAGAGAGAGAGAGAGAGAGAGAGAGAGAGAGAGAGAGAGAGAGAGAGAGAGAGAGAGAGAGAGAGAGAGAGAGAGAGAGAGAGAGAGAGAGAGAGAGGCAAAGACGAATTATACCACTCACGTTGCCCAGCACCTACATCGCGGCACAGGAAAAGAAAACAAGATCTGCTATACCACTCACGTTGCCTGGCACTTCATCGCCGCATACATCTCGTTGAACTTGAACGCTGACGCGGGCATGGCCTGCAGGCCCGGATAGGCCTTGATCGTATCGTCGTCGATCAGCTTCTGGAGGTTCGGCGGGAGCGTGCGGCCGCACACGTTGAACGCAAGCGCTTTAAGCACGTCGTGGTAGTGACACACCGCGATGGCCCTCCCAGTTCTGATCGGCATGGCGTCGCTCAGCGCCCCCGGCGATTGGGGGCTCATCGGGGCGCCTGTGGACCGAGGGGTCGCTGCCCCCGTGGGCGACATGGCCATGGCCCCCCCCACCGTGGGCGAGTTCGGCGCAGACTTAGAGGACGCCAACGCCCGCGCGATCGCCCCCCCTCCACCGACACGCCTGATCGGAGACACCGGTGTGTTCTCCACTCCCTCCCCGTCCCCGCCCTCCCCGCTCGCCCCCTGGGTCTTGCCGGGCCCAAACAATGTCACCCCCCGCACGCTCTTCTCCGACTTGGGGCTGAACCAGCCCCCCCGGGGGGTCGTCTCGTCCCCCGCCTTGAGCGTTCCCCCCGAACGGGAGATGCGCAGCTTGACGCGTGATGCAAACGATGACGGGCGCGTGTTCTGGACCTCCTCGTACCAGGGTATGTCCAGGGAGTAGAGGATCTTTGAGATGGCCAGGTTGGACACCGTCTGGCCCTTGAGGCCGAGCGGTGGGTCGACGTCCCTCAGGAGCGCGCCGAGTTGCTCCGCGGGCAGCGTGTGTTTCCCCATCGGGTCAAGCTTGGCCCACGCGGCCGCAAACTGGGCAAAGTCGTTCACGGTGAGGATCGAGTCCTCCATCTTGGACGCGTCCAGGAAGTTCTCGATAATGACCCCGATGAGCAGGTTGAGCATGACAAAGAAGTTGACGCAGAGGAAGATGACAAAGAACGGGAGCGCCGCGACCACGCCGTCGTCCAGGTACGCATGCATGACCAGGTTCCAGTCCTCGCCCGTGCACGTCCGGAAGAGCATGTACATGGCCGCCGGGAACGTGACAAAGCTGCCGTAGGACTTGTTCGCGTCGGAGCGGCCGAGGAGGTACATGCCCAGAGTTGCGAACACGTAGAAGAGCACAAAGATGACCATCGCGATGTTCCAGAGGGACGGGAGCGAGAACAAGAACGTGCGAAGAAGCAGCCGGAGCCCCTTTGCGCGCTTGATCACGCGCATGACGCGAAAGGCGCGCAGCGCGCGGAGGCCCCGGATGACCGTGGCGTCCACGGGCATGGTGGACGACAGGAGGTCAATCAATATCCCAACCCACGAGACGATGACGATCGCGAAATCAAACACGTTCCACGAGGAGCTGAAGTACTGGCTGGGCCCGAGACCGGCGATTTTCAGCGCGGCCTCCACGAGGAAGATCGACGAGAAGATGTAGTTGGTGATCTCGTGGAACCGCTCAAAGGGGGCCGGCGCGTCGTGGTAGGTCATGAGCATGATGGCCATGTTGAGGAGGATCGCGGCGTACATGGCGTTGTCAAACGCCGGCGAGGTCACGAGTGCAAACAGGGCCTTGCGCGCGCGGGACACGCGCCGGTCCTTGGGAAGCACGTGCACGGTGGGCGGCTTCTCGCGCAGGAACACCCGGATCGTGTCCATCCACACGCGCTGCTCGGGCGTGAGGAAGAGCGAGCCGTCCCCGGCCTCCTTCATGCGCATGAACTGCGAGATGACCGAGGAGACTAGGATGTTGATGCTGAACAGGGAGCCGAACATGATGAAGACAACCACATAGAGGCCCGCCCAGGGACGCGCGTCGCGCCGCGCCGCGTAGCCGACGCCCCGCGAGTCCACCAGCCGGTACATCAGGTCGGGCCAGTTCTCCATCGTCGCCATCTCGAACAGGCAGATGAACGCCTCACCCACATTGTCAAAGTTGGGGCGCGTGGAGCGCCACATGCGCGGCCGCTCGATCGTCACCGTGACCAGTGCGGATGAGTTCTTGCTGTTGCCACTATCACCACTACTATTATTCTTGCTCCGAGGCCAGTGGCTGACATTGTCGGTCTCGGAATCACCGACCGCTTCCCCCCCCGGAACGCCGCCCCAACCCGTGGCCCCGTCCCCACCCCCGCCCCCACTACGGTGAGATGGCTTGAAGCCCCCGGTGACGGATGACAGGAGCGACGACAGCAAATGAGCGACACTGCTACTGCTGCCCCCTGCGTGCGAGGGAGGGGGCAAGTCAATGGGATGACTTGAAACAGAGGGGGCTCTGGAGGCTGCATCAGAGGGCGGGAAAGCGGCGCTGCCATCGTCACCATCGTCGCTGCCACCACTGGGGTCAGAAGGAGGGAAATATTCAGGTACATTGGAGTACGGCAACACCGGCTCCGGGTCTAAGACCTCGCCCTCGGGCATGCCTGCCAGGGGGCTGAGCGACCTGGTCACGACGGCTGGCGGTGGCGGCGGGGGAACGCCCACGGACGCCGCCGGCCGCGTGACGTTGACAGGAAACACGCCCGTGCAGTTGACCTGGTTCTTGATCGCAGGGTCATTGCATTTCCCGAACGCGCCGTTGAACAGCTGCACCCCAAGGATCGCGTACACGAGCCAGAACAAGAGCAGCACGATGACGATGTTCCAGATCTCCGTCGCGACCAGCCCGAGCGTCCTAAAAATAGTCCGCATGCTGTCGCTGTGGGAGACGATGCGGAGCGCCCGAAGGCAGCGAACGGCCTGGATGCCGATGATCCTGTCCAGCGTGGCCACGTTGGCGACGCTCGAGAGCACCACGACAAAGTCCAGCTTGTTCCAGTTGTCGCGCAGATACGCGTGGTCCGGCGGCCAGCAGAACCCAAGCACGATGACCTTGATGACGCACTCGAGGATGAACACGGCTGAGCAGACAAAGTCGCCGACCAGGAGCCCCAGCTGGTAGCCGTCGGAGCGCTTGTGACGCGTGTTTGGGTTATCAAGGGCGAGCACGAGCGAAGAGAGGATGATGAACAGCACGATGACGTGGTCGAACTGGGAGTGGAAGTAGGCTGACGTGCACCAGCGGAGGAGCCATCGGGGTGTGCGGGGGCAAGGGATCGGCCAGCAGCAGCCGCGGGCACGCCTCCGCGAGGATTGTCCCCCGATGCTCCCCTTGCCCAGCCCGCGCCCGCCCCGGCCGCCGTGCATGCTCTCATCGCCCCCGTGCACGCTCTCGTCCCCCCCGTGCACACTGTCACCGCCATGCACACTGCTGTCCCCATGCGCACTCCCACCATGCACACTTTCCCCCTGCACACTACCCCCGTGCACGCTGTCCCCCCAGTAGACGCTACTTGCATCCCCGAACGCCTCCCCCCCCCCATGCTCCAAACTGTCGGCGCTGCCCCTGGACCCTGTCACCCATCGCTTGACCTTGCGCGTGAACAGCCGGAAGGATAGCCCCCGCACGGTGACCGCCGCCGAGGGCCGGCCTGGCCCGGCCCCCCCCGCATCATCGACCGACCCCCTGCGTGATGCGGGGTCGGTATCCGTATACCCCTGGGGGAGGAGGTGCGGCAGGAGGGCCATCGGAGACGCGGGAGTGGGGGATGCCAGCATCGACTCTTCTGTATCCGGTGCCACGCGCGCGCCGGACATCTTATGCTTCCATGCGGCGATCGACGTTGTGACGCCCGCCGAGGGGCGCGCTGTGCCCGGGTTCATCCCTGGCGGGCCCCTGGGGGACTCGTACGCGCTGCCCCGCGCGGCCATGTCGAGCAGCCGCGTCTTGCTGTTGACGTGTTGCAGAAACGCGGGTGTCGACGGGCTGGCTTGGGGCGACTCGACCCCCCCCCCCTCCCACCCGACCCCTGCCAGTGACTGTCCACGGAAAGCCCGTGCCCCTGCCCATTAGGAACGGCCTCTCGGGAGGCGTACCCGTTGGGAAGGGCCCCATGGGAGGCGCGCTCCTCCCGAGGGCTCACGTCAATGTGGACGGGCGGAGGCAGCGCGATGACGGGCGGCTTGGCGCCGTGCCCAAGGTGAGGTGGCGGGTGCAAGTGCTTGGTGCCATCGACCGCCAGGGAAGGGTGCACGTGCGTCCCGTTGGCGGCGGTGGGAGAGTGCGGGCCGGTAGGGTTGTGGGTGCTGAGCGGGTTCCCAACCCCGACGCATTTCCCATCACCAAGGGGCAACGCCGGGACCCCATTCGCGAGACGATGGCCCCGCCCATGGCTACTATCGTCTCGCCCATGGCTACTATCGCCCCGCCCATGGCTACTATCGTCACGCCCATGGCTACTATCGCCCCGCCCATGGCTACTGTCGTCACGCCCATGGCTACTATCACCCCGCCCATGGCTACTACTGTCACGCCCATGGGTACTATCGCCCCGCCCATGGCTACTATCGTCACGCCCATGGCTACTATCGCCCCGCCCATGGCTACTATCGTCACGCCCATGGCTACTATCGTCACGCCCATGGCTACTATCGCCCCGCCCATGGCTACTATCGTCACGCCCATGGCTACTATCGTCACGCCCATCGTTATTCCTGTTACAAGCAGTAGTAGCGCCAACACCATGGTGGCTACTCGTGGCCTTCTTGGTCCCGACATGCATGGCGGCGAAATCAGTACTCGCCGCGCTGGCATCTGCGACGCGCTCCCCCGCGAGCGAACCAGCGCTGGGGAGGACCAGCGGCAGTCCTGCTGGGAACTTCTTGCTGGCCATAAGCAGCGAGGCGGCGAACGCGATGCTGGGCTTTTCCGGGTCGCCCCCGGTCCCCGTCGCGGGCTTTGCCAGCAGCGGGGCTATCTTTGCGAGCACGCGCTGGCGTACCTCGAGCGACCGGCGCCCGACCCCCCCTCGCGCGTGGATTGAGGCGAGCCGGGTCAGTGCGGGGGAGGACGGGACGCGGCCGCCTTGGATGGGCGGGGTCAGGTGAAGAACGACGTTGCGTACGATGGATGCTAAAAATAGGTTCAGGAGCATGTAGTTGCCGATCAGAATGAGGCTCACGTAGAAGAGGCACGCCGGCGCGCCCGTGGCCCCCACAGCCTCTTCCATGAGCAGGTGCCAGTTCTCGGAGGTCAGGACCTGGAACACGGTCAGCATGGCCCAGTAGATGTTGTCGTAGTGCGCGCGGGGGAGCCGCATGCACGTCCAGCCCGTGTTTATTTTCATTTGCGAGGTCCCGTTGTGGGTGGCCGTGGCCGCGTACTCCGAGGCCAGGCCGGAGAGCTCGAGATCGAGGCACTCCGACTTGGACGCCGCGGACGGCAGCAGCGCCGCCCAGGTGGCATTGGGCGCGATGCCGTGCGGGTAGCGCGTGTAGTCGATGCATTTGTAGTTCTCGCTGTGGCACAGCTTCCCCCCGAAAAAGTCCTTCCCCAGGAGCGCATAGGTGAACAGGATGATCACGAGCACGAGGCAAAAGTTGCCGACGGAAGCGATGGAGATCATGATGACGTGGACCACGCGGCGAAGGCGGTCGGCCGATCGGATCACCCGGAGGATGCGGAGGAGGCGGAAGGCGCGGAGCGCGGAGAGCCCGCCGCCCCGCTTGGACGTGGGCAGACAGAGCTCGACCACTGACGCGAGAACGATGAGGAGATCGAACACGTTGAAGGCCTCGCGGAGGTAGACGAGGGGCGAGTATGCGTAGACCTTTAGGAGCATCTCGAGGCCGAAGAAGATCACGAACGCGATGTTGAGGTTGGCGAGCATGTCCGCCGTGCGCTGGGGAGGGTGAGCCAGGGTGAGCCGGGGGGGGGAGAGAAAAGGGAGGGTTACAGGTTGGGGAAGGGAGTTGGGGCGATGGGAGGGGGAGGAGGGGGGTTGGGGGTTGGGAGGAAGGGAGGGGTGTGGGGTTGGGGTGTGGGGTGGGGTGGGGGGGAATGGAACCAATTTGTGAGATGTGCATGGGGGGGGGGGGGGTCATGCGGGGGGGGGAGGTGTGTCTGAGAGGGGGGGGCGGGGGGGGGGGGGGGATTCGGGGAGAGAGTGGAACGCGATCGTCTATTTTGTGGGATATCAATCTCTCGGGTCCTTCAAGGAGCATTGACGATACAGAATGGGGTGGTGGTGCGGTAAGGAGGGGTGGGGAAGGAAAAATGTGAAGACATACACTGCATGCACGGTATCTCCCATTTGTGTTTGTGTGCAAGGCGGAAGAGGAAAAGATTCCTGCTCTGATGATACCACCGGGGGGATGTGGCATCAGGGCAATAAAGACGGGGGAAAATCACAACAGCGATGAAAAAGAGAAGAGAGAACGGAGAAAAAGGAAGGCAAAGGGAACCCAGGGGCGCACCTGGAAACCCTGGCAATGGGAAACCAGGAATGCAAGGGGAAACCAGGCTGCTTAATGCCTCATGCGGTCGATCCATGTCCCCAACAGGACAGGCAGTACTGGTAGGTCGAGCGATAGGAGACTAGAGCTTTGTAAGGTCACCATGGTTTGAAAACGATTGACTTCCGCAATCGATCGAGAATGGCCAACAATGCAGCTTCTCGATGCTATTTTAATGCGTGGCTTCTCGATGCCACTTGTGGCCAAATGCATCGCCAGCGCACACAAGTGGCCAAAGGGACAGTCAGCGCACACAAGTGGCCAAAGGCACCGTCAGCGCACGTAGGAGAGCGGTATGATACTTAGAAGAGGCTAAAAGCGCACCATCAGGGCGCCGTAGCGGTCAAGACCCGCCACACACAGCACAGACAGGACGAGTGTATGAGGCTCCGACCTAGAGGCATGCAGGGTCAGGTGGTCGGATTCCAGTTGTGGTAGAGGCAAAGATTTGACACACACCTTTTCGATGCCGTCGATAATCGCGAGCACCACCCGTGTACATCTAGCACAGGTAAGACAAGTGTTGTGAGACCCAGAAAAGGCTAACGCATACCTTCTCAATGCCGACAGCCCCATAGTGGTTGATCGCGAACGCCGCCGTGTTCATCACACCACTATCTTTATATAGAATCCAGTATCGTACCAAGACTTTCACTATCTATATAGCGCAGATAGGGCGAGTGATATAAGACCAGCATAACGGGCATTATACCATACCTTCTCGATGCCGTAGTGGTCGACCGCGAGCGCCACCGTGTTCAGGAGGATGGCCCCGTGGACCATGTTCTTGAACCACGCCGCGTCCACCACCTCCGCCGCGCGCCGCCGCAGCGCGTACTGGCTCAGGAAGCTCGACTTAGGCGGGTGGGGCGTCGTGAGGAAGGCGAGCGCGAGCTGACTCGACCCCTGATCCCGCACTGACCCTCCCCCGACACCGCTCCCTGGCTCTGGCTTGGTACGAACCGTCAAATGCGACAAGCCCCCAATACCACTACCACCGCCCGCCCCGCCCTGCCTATCGGCAGCGTGGCTAAAACCGCCGCCCTCGCCGTTGTTGGCGGCGAAATGCGTGTGCGCGCCCAAGTGGCCACCCTTTGCCCTTGCGCTGACCCTGCCGTCCGCCCCCTCGTCCTCCTCCAGGCTCCCTGGGAGGGACAGCGTGGCGTTGTTCATCGAGCAGTTTGGCGAGCGCGTAGGGAAAGAAACGACCTCCCCGTTGGCGCTCTCCTCCCCGTTGGCGATGCCCTTGCGCGAGTTGGCACGGCTCGGGCCACGGCTCTCCGGCGACAAACCCGCCACGAGGCCCCCCGTGTCGCCGTCCACTGAGCCCCGGCGCACCGCGGTCGCAAACTGGGGCCTCGAGGAGGGCACGTCTGTGAGCAATCCGCCCCCGCTCACGTCGGGTCTCGCAGAGGCAAAGCCCTTGACACCACCACCCTTGTCCCCATCCGGCCTGGCAGAGCTGGGCACGAGCAGGCGGCGCGGCTGCCCGTGATGCAGCTCCTCGCTCCCGCTGCTGCTCCGGCGGTCATCCCCAGCCCCCAGAGGCACCATGTAGGAGCCCAGGGGGGGGGGCGGGAGGGATCCCTGCTGTCGGGGGCTCAACGAGACTGGCGCGACCGTGGAGGGGGATGGCGGAATGTGGGCGGGCTCCGAGGAGTCCAGGACCGTGAGGCGACTGCCCACGTCCGTCACGCACAGGCGAGGCGGGAGGGGCGTCGCAGGCAAGCTGTTGAGATTGGGGATGCTTCCCAGGATCGCGAATTCAACCGCCCCGTTCTTGTCTTCACTGCCCTCGAGGCTGCCGCGACGAGCACCCCACGCCGCCGGGTTGATCTGGGGCTGTGGCGGTGGCTTGACGGGGGACTCTTTCTTGGGGGTGGCGGACGCCGCGGACACGGCGAGGGCAGCGCGCGCGCTCACCGATTGGGACTTGCGCAAGGAGCGAGGGGTCGATGGGAGCGCGGTCTCGGGGCCCACCGCGTTCTCGGCCGACTTGCTGTACTTTGCGAACAGGACCTGGCGATGGGTTGTTTGGTGGGTTGTTTGATGGGTTGTTTGATGGGTTGTTTGGTGGGATGTTTGGTGGGTTGTTTGATGGGTTGTTTGATGGGTTGTTTGATGGGTTGTTTGATGGGTTGTTTGGTGGGTTGTTTGGTGGGTTGTTGGATGGGTTTTTTGGTGGGTTGTTTGGTGGGTTGTTTGGTGGGTTGTTGGATGGGTTGTTTGGTGGGTTGTTTGGTGGGCTGTTTGGTGGGTTGTTTGGTGGGAGGATGATGGATTGATAAAAGACACGGGTCACGGGTCACCGTGCAAAGGTACATTAAGTGTTTCGTCGCAATCATCATGTCTGCAATCGTTGATTACACTGCCATGATTATTTAGGACTACCAATGGCAACCATGGCCGACAGTTCCTCACATGTCTGGGCGTGCGTGACCAAAAGTTCTTTCTTTACACATATCTGGTGCTGGACTGTGGCTGCGGGTCTCAGTGATAAGAAAAGTGTGCCTTGGGGAACAAATGGGGAGGCCTGCGGGGTGGTGTTGGGGGCGGGGGCATTGAGCGAGCTGGCCACAGCAAGTCACGCGCCAGGTGCTTGCTTGTGGATGTGTGTGTGTGGCTAGAACATCCCACATTGAGGGTTGCTAGAAAACAGCCCTTAAGCGCTTTCTGGCTTAGTTACTTGCACCTGCAGTACCGTGATGGGTTGCCATGTACTCCACGGCATAGGAATGTTACGCTTATAATGCTAGTATCGCAATGTCCTCTATCTCCCTCTCCCTCTCCCTCTCCCTCTCCCTCTCCCTCTCCCTCTCCCTCTCCCTCTCCCTCTCCCTCTCCCTCTCCCTCTCCCTCTCCCTCTCCCTCTCCCTCTCCCTCTCCCTCTCCCTCTCCCTCTCCCTCTCCCTCTCCCTCTCTCCCTCTCCCTCCCCCTCTCCCTCTCCACGCGGAAATAAAATCTACGCAGAAATGACATCTACGAAGTGGATCCTAAGAATCGTGCCACACAGCCAAACCCAGTTCTTTATGAAAGAGTTTTACGGGATAATTTGCCCTTTTCCAAAACAGCTATGCGGATATTCTGCGCGCCACTCACCGCGGTGACGAGGTTCACGACGAAGAAGGACCCCACGACCATGACGATGACCCAGTATGCAGTGGAGAACTGCGACCAGGCGTTGTCGGTGAGCACGTTGGAGGCCACCCAGCCCTCGCCCGTCATGGCCATGAACAGGGTCATGAACGCCCACCTGGCAGGTAGGGCAGGGGGCAGATGGCGCGCCAGCAGGCACACGAGCATGTGTCGCAGATGCAACAAGCGTGAGCCATACGTGCGGACCTTTGTAGTTGGGCTGAAGAATGGGTTCCCGGAGCGCCGGACAATAATGGAAGTGTGGGGAGCAACTGGGCAGGGCAAAGAAATAACAAGCAATAGAACAGTGTCACTTTGCATGAGAGTGTGTCTTCGTATGTGTTTTGCTTATTTCGTGCGAGCATGTCCATGTGTGTGCATGCATGAGTAAAAGGGTGACCCCTGGCCATTAGAAGCTCAGCAAACCTTATCAGACATCGTCAAGAGTGACCAGCCACTCACCAGAAGTTGTCAAAGTTGATGACGCCGTTGTACGGGTTCGGGAGCACCTCGCCATCGGGGCCCACATCGCTGCAGTTGCGCCCCGGCACACACTTGCGTTTCGCCCAGTCGTGTATGCCACACACTTGGTTGACCTCAGAGAGTGGCAACTCGCCGGTTAGCCCGTCCACACAGTGGTACCTGTTCGTTCGTGTTCGTCCATTTCATTTTCGTTCAATTTTTGTTCGTGTTCGTCCATGTTCATCCATGTTTATTCATGATCATTCACAGCCAGCGGCGCCGCAATGAGACCAAGGGAAGGGTGTTAGGGACACAGGGCACGCACGGGCATGGGATACCAGCCACAGCACAAGGGGATCAGACGAAAGCCAGGCAAAGCGCGGTAGAAACGCCTGAGCAAGCGATGGACGTTGGGAGATACGCAAGAAAACCACAGGTGCGCGGAGAAAGGGAAAAGCGAAAAAAATGGGATTGGACACAAAACCCCACCAGCGGCAAGAACTGCACAGCGAGGGCGGCGTGTCGCGCCGACGTGCAAACCCTACTGGCACCGTGGGCACCCGACGATGCGGTTCGTAACAGGATCATGCGACCCTCGATGGGCACATTCAATACGACTAGCCTATTACCCTCGATGGGCACATTCAATACGACTTGCCTATTACCCTCGATGGGCACATTCAATACGACTTGCCTATTACCCTCGATGGGGCGTACATTACGACTCGTCCATTCCCCTTGATGGGGCGTACATTACGACTCGCCTATTCCACTAAATGGGGCGTACATTACGACTCACACATTCCCTTCGATGGGGCGTATATTACCACTCGCCTATTCCCCTGGATGCAGCGTACATTACGACTCACACATTCCCTTCGATGGGGCGTATATTACCACTCGCCTATTCCCCTCGATGAGGCGCAAATTACGACTCACCACTTCCCCTCCCGCCATCACGCCCCACTTTCCTCCTTGCCAACAGTAAGGGCTCGACCCCCCCGGCGACTCGGCCATCCATCCCTGCACCCAATTATGGCTGGTTTTGACTTGTAGGGACAGAAGGGCAGACATTTGGGCCCCCCTTCTTTGCCCCCCCCCCTACCTTGGGCCCACTTTTGTCGGGCCGCCCTTCCTTCTGCCCAACCGTGCCCTTCTGCTATGCTCTGCCGCAAGCCCCAGGTCAGCCCACATCGTTTGACCTTCCCTCATTGGGCATTGTCTCTCGTTTGCGACCCTCATGCAGCCTTGTTTCTACCTACTATTGTGCCGCGCCGACCCCCCCCAAATGCATTACCGGAACAGCCCCATCCACAGCTGCATTCCGATGATGCCCGCGATGATGATGACGAAGAGCCACAGCGCAAACACCTGTGGGTGGGGGGGAAGGGTGGAAGCACAAGGGTGACAGACGATAGGGAGGCAAAACGGGGACTAGGACTTTCTTTTAAGGTGGCGATACAGGAGGAAGCATGGGCCGCGAGCAGTGGCACTATATGCGAGCAGGGGCACTAAACGCGAGCAGGGGCACTATACGAGAGCAGTGGCGCGATGACCAATTTTCATCATGCGTGGTGCCGGCCAGAAAAAACTACGGATAAGGAAGGTTTTAAAGAATGGGAACATGTGCCCCGGGCATCGAAGTTTCTTTCCAAGGGCCTGCCAAGGCCTATCATCCATGGCCTGCTAGGGCAACTGGCGCACGTCACGCGTGCATCCCATCATGGCAGCCAGGGAGCCAGGGATGTTGTGGGCGGAAAAGGAGTGTTCATCCTGTGCCTCGTGCCCACCCTGTGCCCATTGCTCTTCTTCAGAGACTGCAGGCAAGTCCCCAGGGCGCACAACGAAAGCCGCGCACACGCCCCATGATGAGGCATCTCCATCACCCGGCTCATGTGCCCCCAAAGTTTGGGTGGGAGACTTGCCGCTAACGAGCTCATGCACCATCTAATATCAATACATATAGAAGCATATATAATATATGCACCATCTAATACATAGTAGTGTATTATTATAATGCAGTCACCAATAATATATATTATCATATATATTGCAGTCACCATCGTGGCCACCATGCCGCAGCAGGGCAGAATTTGATGAGATTTTTCTGCACAGTTTTACATACGTGCGCTCCACGTTACCCATGCTCGGCCTGGTCATGCTATCCACCACGGTCACTGTAGCACAGTCACTATCGCATCACTGCCGCTACCCACGTCGAGCAGCAGAGGGATGGACTCGAGCAGCGTGATGACGAGCATGCGTATGCGAGGAATGGTCGACATGGTGCGCAGCGGGCGCAGGAGACGGAACGTGCGCAGAATCGTCAGGCGGTCCACGCCCTGCGCAATCGATCACAATAACATGATACAACACCATCGTCGCGTGGCACAGCAAAGGGGGAGCAGGGGGACAATCCATCGATCAATCAATCAATCAATCAATCAATCAATCAATCAATCATCACGTGGCAAGGTACAGGGGAACCAGGGGGGCAATCCGCATGGCAAGGGACAGGGGAAAGGGGGCACGAGGGGTGGGGGGGCACAGAAGGGGCCGGGCTGCACGCGGTCAGTGCAATTGGGCAACGTTTTCACACAGGGGGGTTGCCTTGCAAAGCCGTAGAGTGTTTCTACAGTAATGTCCGGCGGTCCATGCCTTGGTGGGGCGCGGCGAAGGAGAACCAGGGGGGGGGGACAGGATGGTGTGTGTGGTGGTGGTGGTGGTGGGCGTTTGGATGTGGTCGGTGACACGGAGGACTTCCATGACGAAGCGATGGCGGTGCAGCGCGCAAAGCGCGGGGATGATTGGAAAGGCGGAGGCTCCACACATGCGCGTTTGACCAGACCAGGTTGGTGTGCGTTTAACCAGACCATGGTCATGAAGTATGGCAGTAGCTTCCATTCCATCACTGTACCGGGTGCCAGGTCTATTCTCAAGGTAAGCAGCTGCACCCATGAATGTGCACTGCAGCCAACCGGACACGCCACCTTCTTATCTAGACAGTCACAGTACACGATGAACCAGTGCTAAAAAAGGATAAGAAAAATGCCTGACAACAATCAATAAGGACAGGAGGAGTGGGATGCGCCGCGGCACAGCCGAGCGACAGACCATCCTGGTAAATCGCTGGACAGCCACGGTATAGAGCCATGAAGATGAAGCACTGGACACTGCATCGCGCTCGTCCCCTCTGCTGCACCCCTGGGATCTACTGCAGCCAGCGCAAGGACACGGCACAATGACCAGGGGACATGCCCAGCAGCGCCACAAGGACATGACGTACATTTCCACCCGCTGCAACGTCCTTACACATAGCACCATGGTGTATAGATACGGGTGTCGTAAGCTGTCTCTCCTGTACTTTCGTCCAGTCGACTCTTGGAGACTGTGTTGTTGCCGCCTGGGTTTTACCTGCTGTCTAGGTCATAGTCTCTTTTCTTTCGCGTTGTTCGCTGGCCTTGGGAAGGTTTTTCAAAGGTAACGTTCTCGAGTAATATATATCTATGGGTAGATGCTATGGGCAAGCCATCAAGTCATGCCTAGGCAGCCTAGCCGGGGAGGCACCTACCGGAATGTACTGCAGCCAGCCCAGCACGACGACGAGAAAGTCGAGGATGTTCCACCAGCTGCGCAGGTACGTGTTCTTGCCCGCCACAAAGCCGAGCGCTACAATCTTTGTCACCATCTCAACGGTGAAGATGACCTGTGGTGGGGGAGGGGGGGGGGGTAGGACAGTAGGCGGTCAAAAAAGGGCATGAGCCGAGGGAAAAGAAGGGCCATGAGGAGCCATTCTTGTCTAGAGACGATCCATTCTTGTCTCGAGATGAACCATTCTTATCGGGAGATAAACCATTTCTATTGCCACCTCAGTTATGAATAGCACCTACAGTAGGAGGATGAGGGGTTATGGGAGCTGGCAACACAGGCAGGCTAGAAAGGGCTTGATAAGGGGAAATGGCACAGCAAGGATAGAGCTAGCCCGACCCATCCTAGTATGACAAGTAAGCAGAACCAGTATCGGGAAATCGGGGCCATTCAATTTAAAAAAATGGTAGGCCCACCCTGCCACCACCCTGGAACCACCCAGGCACACACCGTGAACACTGGGTCGGCCTTATCGTTGAGCCGGTTGGCCAAGTTGTTGTCAGCTTGGCTCGGCTGCGACATGGCTAGGAACACGCAGTTGCAGAGCAGGATGGCGGTCACTGTGTAGTCAAACCAGCTGCAGTGACCCCTCGGCGTGGACAGCCGGTTTAAGGGGCAAATGCCATCCAAGTGGCCGAAAGGCGGGTCCGACAGGGCGGGCATGCGGCCAATGGGGGCAAAGGGCCAGATCGAAACAGCCGGGGTGGGAGGGTCTAACAAAGGAGGTGGGAGGCAATGGGTGGGAGGTGGGAATGAAGGGTGGATGGCGGGCCGTAGGAGGTGGGCGTTGGAGGAGGGAAATGGTGGGAAAAGGAGGGGGAGAGGATGTGGGCAATGTATTTACAGATCGGGCAGTCTCAAAGGATGATGGGGGAAGGGGCGTAGCGGATGGGGTGGGGGGTGGGGGGTGGGGGGTGTGGGGTGGGGTGTGGGGTGTGGGGGGTGGGGTGTGGGGGGTGGGGTGTGGGGTGTGGGGGATGGGGGGTGGGGGGTGGGGGGTGGGGTGTGGGGGATGGGGTGTGGGGTGTGGGGTGTGGGGGGCGGGGGGCAGATGTGCGTTTACGGGTCCGCGAGTCGCAAAGGTGTGAACAAGCAAAGGCATCCAGTGCCGTGAGGGTTAAGGAAAGCCTGCTTCCTAACGCATGCTGTGCATGATGACAGCACATCATAAGCGGGACATCAGCAAATTATCTTCACAATGACAGGCGGAACGCTCCAATTTTTTTCTGCCGACACACACACACACAAAACACATGCACATACACACACACCCACGCTCACGCCCACGTTCACGTACACGCGCACGCCCCCGCCCCCGCCCCCGTCCCCGTCCCCGCCCCAGCCCCCGCCCCCGCCCCGCCCCCGCCCCCCCCCGCCCCCGCCCCGCCCCGCCCCGCCCCCGCCCCGCCCCCGCCCCCCCCCCCCGCCCCCGCCCCGCCCCGCCCCGCCCCCGCCCCAGCCCACAGATGCACCCACACATGCACCCACACATGCACCCACACATGCACCCACACAAGCACACACACATTCACACACACGCACATGTAAACACACACACACACACACACGCAGGCAGGCCCAACACGTACTTTCTGTGGCAAGTCTCCCCTTCCTACTTGGCAAAAGATTCCAGGAGCCCTCAAACTGGCATCCCCTGTCTGTGTTGCTACATGACGCAAGTCCGGATACTTGGCCTGTGAGCTATTTTTGGCACGATCGGAGCAGGTAAGCAAGCTCAAGGGTTGAGCACTACATTTGTTTCAACCTCGCTGCGAATGTCATGCCCCAAGGCCCACCATTAGGCTCAGAGGACACGGCTTTGACTGCCAGTGGGAAGCGCTGCCGTTACTAGTAGCTCAGCACACGAAGGATAGCCAGACTGCAGCGAAGAAACATTCCGAAAAGAGCTATTTTTGGCACAACCGCCAATTCCTCAACGCAAGTTAGCAGGAGCACCAGTAGTATGTAGGCTGCTAGCAGAATAATCAATAAAGGCCTTTGCTACATCATCTTTGACCAGATCCAATCTGCCCGTTAATCACATTTAATAACGTTAAAGGCTAGTAGTACCCACCCCCCACCATTCCATGCTTAGTTCCCGTCACAGCCAGAGACTCCTGGAATATGCCATACACTGCCAGCTTGCACTACTCGCGAAACATGCAGCAACGTCGTCGACAGCCTGGCTGCAGGCACTACGACGTTGGCGAGGGCAAACATGTATCTTAGTCAACGGCCTCCCAAATTACGCGGCATCGCCTTAACGTATAAAGGATACCGATGGCTGACGATCCGGATGGCGACCCTGCGCACGCGCGAGTTCTTCTTTAGGAACCCCAATGACAAATCCACCAATGCCGTATCATCGATTTGACCATCAGGTCGTCGCAGCGATACGCTAGCGCGTCGTGCCCGCGCTGGTGGGCCGCCCAACTTGGCAGGGCTACCCAAACCGAGTCCGGCCACGGAGTTCTCTTCCTTAGGGACGATTCCCGCCCATGCCGGCCTTCCAGCTTTTTCCATGGCAGACTAATAAACTAAGTCATGCCGAAAAGCTGTACTCCCTCCCAGCGCGGCAAGCAATACCATGAAGTGGTGCCGGCCGATACACCTGCAACCACTACTCTCCTTTCTATGATCATTTGTGCACGCGTGATGGATGTCAAGCACAGTGGCAGCCTTTACGTCCGGCAAAGGCCCCCCATTTTCAGCACATTTCCACAAGAACTCCATTTCCTCAAAATGAACCCATTTCATCCCTTGTGGATCCGAAATCACATACTATCGAGCCACTTGAATCGATCACACAATTCGGCAATTTATATGCAATTGCAGACGCTCCAACCAATTGTGGGGCCATTATTAACGTATTGGAGGCTAAAAGCACGGCGTCTACACAAATGGCCCTGGCATGTCATGGCGGACAACAGCGCGTATGACTATCGGTATGTTGGCGTGGCAAACTTGCTAATTAATTATTACTGTACCTAGTTATTACGTACTGCGGGCTGCCCCCTTCGCGCAAGCTTCATTCATTGGCACTTCTCAGCTTTCTGAAATTTAGGCGGTTTCTCTGAGCAACGCAGCCTTCAACGCCAGATCTCTGAAGATCCTATTATTGGTTTTCAGCAAAAAAATCCGTACATCCAAAGGGCGTCAACAACAGTCAACAACCGTACCTTCCTGTCTTCCGCAATCCGCATCCAGAGTTCCGGATCAGCGGTGGAGGTGGCAAGAGCATGTCCGCCCAGGTCTGGGTGGGAGCCGGGGCGCATCGCCAGCCGGCCGGGGCTGGCTTGGCGGCAATGTCCTTCACCGCCTAGGCGGCGGTGAGGCCTGCAGTGCGGTGTTTAGTAGGCACTCGATGGCGATGGCGTTGTCCTGGAGGCGCTTGTCGATGTCGCGGAGCTGGGCGGTGATCGGGAGTCGGTGGAGGTTATGGTGGCCGGGGGCAGTGAACATGCATACGCAATTATTACGCAACTGCCGGAATCGTACGGGCCGCCCATGGGCATTGGGTATAATACGCTCGTACGGGGTATTATACGCAAATCGTACGGTGACTCTTGAAAATGCTGTTTTTCAGGGGGTTCAGGGGGTTCCTCAACATTCTGACCAATCAGGCATGTTTTCTTTGTGTTCTTGCAATGCACCACATGCCTATATGTGACTACACATCATCTCATGACATTAGTGGCATTACCGTTGCTGCTTACAAGTACAAGCATTGTCCTGTTTAATTGTCGGTCAAGTATGTTAAAAGCACACCATAACGAAGTTGTATGCACAATCAGTGCACACCTGAAAAGGATAATAACACAAGTAGATATGATGCATGCGCAATGACACTTGCAGAGGTATAGAGATTGCTGCCACCGTTACTGTAGGTTGAACTTAAAACCACGTCATCTCTGGCAGCATGGAATTGCTATATACTAAGACTGAAATACAGCACACGGTCAGTTGGCCAACTTGCCAAAAGTAATAAGACATTATGCCAGAAACGGACATCTTGCCTACTCGTGGTAGGCCACCATGCATGCAATATTGATCTACATGAAGCAAGAATCGATCATCCACGCGGGCTGCCAACAATGTGGCTAGCATAAAGGATACCATGCATGCCAGCAACCTGACCCAGCTTCCCTAAGCCATTAACACATATGGTACGGTGGCTGGCTAGCAGCAGCCGGCATGGCTAGTAAATAAGGCATTTATGTGCATCGCGAGTCACACCAAATACCCCGCAGCCTGCGACGCAATGCCTCCGGCGGCCTCTTGCACTCGCTCACTCTTGCCTCCTTCGCATACGTGGCGCCCATGATATGGCGGGTGCTAGCCTTGCTCGGGTGGTAGCCTTGCTCGGGTGGTAGAAACCGAGAATTTTGCATCCAAAAGTGTGCACGTCACTGAGCTTTTAGTTACCTGTCGGCTGCCCTTTCATGTTGAGAGTCTGTTCTTTCACGATGTGTGTCCAGACAATCTCGAATACGGCCTGCATCTCGTCGGCCCCATCATCATCGTGTTCCATAGACCCGCACCATCACCGTCGCTAGCCATGGTGCCTGGATGTCAATTGTGCTACGATGAAATGTTAGGTGCCAGATGCGCGCCCTTGTTGGCAGACAACATAACTTCGTCACCTAATTTCCTCGTCCTTCGTCTCGATCCTAGACCTATGTAGTCCGACACACAGCAATCTGCAGCAATGCACGTAAAAGTACAGTCGTACGCGGCCAGCTTGGCACCTGCACGCCCGTATATTTATCGCGGAGTTACAGGTCGCCTCAGTCTAGTACCGGCTCCACGTGCCGTCCAAAATGATGCCAGAAGCTACTTCGAACACGGTTCATACGCAAAAAAATACGCAAAAAATACGCAATACGCAAAAAATACGCAAAAATACGCCGTGCGTATTTTTTTGCCCATTTTAATTCGCAAATCTTGCGTATGTCGTATAATACGCATCGTACAGCGTATTATACGCCGTATGCCTGTACACTGGCCGGGGGGGGGGGGAGGTGGCGGTGGATCGAGATGGCGGGGAGCTCAGCAGCCAACGTGCGGCCCACAGCTGCCACATCTGCAGCGAGGGGAGTCACGTGCTGTGATATGGCGCGGCTTCTTGAAGGTGCCGAGGAGGAATTAGGTGGATTCGGTCAAGGGGGCGGGGTGCAGGAGGTCCTCGGCAGAGCGCTTAAGGATGGTAAAGAGAGCGGCGAGCTGAAGGCGGGGGCGAGACCAGCCGGGCAGGTGGGAATACCGGCCGCCAACTCCGTTGCGGAAAAAGTGGGTATGGGAGCGGAGGCGCAGGCACAGGGCCAGTCCTGAGCGACGCGTGCGACCCATAAAACTCGAGCTCCAGCAGCTAGTCCAGTATCTTAATTAATGAATTAATTAAAACACGTGCTCCCGTTGGGGAGTCACGGAGCACCGAAGTGCTTTTAATGCCTGTGTGTGCACAACAGGAGAAAGGGCAGAGACCCCCAGTCTCCTTCATGCCAAAGGCATGCCACAGCTGCATTCGGGCGCGCTAGCTAAAAGGACATGCTACCCGGATCCGGCAAACTGTGGGTGCTATAAGACCCATGTGAGCGTGGCATAACAAGTAGCATGGGCCCAAGTAATCTGAACATAGCCAGGGCGTAGCATGGCTGTACGAGGACTAGGCTAAGGCTATGGCTGGTTGTGTACCGTGCGTTGGCGGCACGTGACTAGGTATGTTGGGCCACAGCTAGGCAACATTCTAACTACACTGTAAGCATGGCTAACTACACTGTAAGCATATGGCTGCCTTAGCGGCAGTGACTCCAATGGATACAAGCAAGCTAGGGCTATTGCTACTAGCCCGCAGCTGGGGGCGTCCACATCTTGTGGTTGATCATCAGGTCCCCACCCCTCCAGTACGTACACCTTGGGCTTCTGGGGGTCCTGCTTATGGCGGAGGTATTCCGGCCACAGGCCGCGTCGCTGCTGTTGCTGAGCGGGGCCGGGTCAGGTCGTCATCCAGAGTCCAGGTGAGGTCGTGCAACCTTTTGCGACGAGAGAGGAACCGCTGCTTATATATCCTCAGGGGAGGGGAAGGTGTCCAGTATCTTGATGGGGGGCTCGTCGAAAAAGCCTGGCCTGTTGACGTCACAGGTGGAAAATAACCTGTCGACGTCAAAGTCGCGCTCAGACCAGCTAGTTTCATCTGGGCAACTGCGCTTGGGCTCAGGCGATGCAGAGGGCAAGGCAAGCCCGGGAGGGACCTGGGCGATTATGCATGCACCAGTGCGCGACTAGTGTCACCGCTGCCTTCCGGACCTGAGGGCGAAGCTGCCGGAGCTGCAGACGTATTGTCAGGGCTTAGCGCAGCCGCGCCAGGCTGCGTTGCGTAGAGGAGCGTTTGCTCGTCATATATTGCGTAATAGCTTCGGAAAATTATATCAGCGTGTGCGTCTTAGAAAGACGCAGCGATTGTGATATTCACAGCCGAATTTGGTGCCCAAACGTGAAAGTTATGAGCTCCGCCGTCAGCCATGGCTACCTCGTGGCTCGTGGCTCGTGGTAATTCGTGGCAGCCTCGTGGCCCGCGCCCTAGAGGGATTCATATTAAAATACAGTAGGGCACTTAGCTCGCACCAACCAGGTAGACACCTCCCGTGGCCCCTCGATCTGCAGGGCTGCGCCCCGCCCAGCCGGGCAGGCAGCTCCTCACGTGGGCCGGGCCCAACCAATTGTTAGACGCCGCAAGGCCCGCACCTGTTCAAAGAGCAGCTCGTAGTAGAGGACATGGGGCCCCATGAAGGGGGGCCTAGGCCTCTCCGTGATTTAGAAAAAGATGATGGACAAGGCCAAGTGGTCCCAGGTTATAGAGGACAACAACCCCCCTGCAGTGGGGAAGCCGCGCGTTTGAACACGTGGGCAGCATGCATTAATTAATTAATTAAAATCATAGCTCCGTTGGGAGCATATGTAACACATAGCCCTGAGAAAGGGGCATCTATGGGTTTGTAATACAATCAGGGCTACAACCTGCAGGTGGAGGATGTACAACTGTCACCTGCTCTAGGTGCACAAGGTGCACCTGCACCGCCATGATGGTTCATGCCTCCTTAACAAGCACAGGCACCCAGGGGGGGCTTGAGGAGAGGGCCTAGAAGGCCTGCATGACATATGGGGTGGAGGGTATGTGGCTAGGCTATAGCTGGTGTACACATGGCATCTCAGCAGAGAGTAACTCCCTGCATAGGCATCGCATGGCTAAATTCTTAATGCATCATCCATGGGAGGTCCTATTGTAGGCTGGGCGCGGCTAGATACTGAAAGCATCATCCATGGGGGCCATTATGGGCGCACATGCGCGTGGGCCACTTGCAAAGGCTAAGCCTATCTAATCTACACTACTGGTATTCTGATCTAATCTACACTACTGGTATATTCCCTAGTCTGGAGTGGCAGGAGGGGCCTGCCAGGGCTTGTGGTCAACGTGGATGACCGCCCCCCTCCAGTATACCGGCTTCCCCCCTGCACGCTGCCGGAGCTGAAGGTAGGTCGGCCATAGCTCGCGTCGCCGCTGTTGCTGGGCCAAGGTCAAGTCGTCGTCCAGCGTGAAGCGAGTCTCCGAGAGCTTCTTGCGGCATTTAAGGAACGCCAGCTTGTCCGTCATGTACTTAAAGGTGAGGAGCACGGGTGCCGGGCCAGCCAGCATGCATGCTAGACAAGACCCCTACTAGGGTCGCGGGCACCATAGTAAAAGGACTGTTTTGTAGATAGCTTAGACCGGACGTACCTGATTGCGTGTACCCACCCATCCATCCATGCATCGGGGTTCACTCGTGCTCCGTGACGGCGCTGGCGCAGCCAACGGGAGCACGAGTTTAATTAATAATTTAAAAATCAATTAATTAAATTGATCGCCCGGGTAAGCGCTTCGAAAGGTGTTGGCGCCAGTACGACGTCCAGGTCCGCGCCGACCAATGAAGGGGCCCGCTGGCCCTTCAGGTCCAGGCGGTCCTCCCGGAGCTGGCAGCACTCCTTAATTTCTTGAATCGGAACATTACTCCGCTGGTTGTCTCCTTGATAACTCCGTTGGGAGTACATGTAGAACATATCCCTGATAATTTCGCCCAGAATTGTCCAATCCATTGGCCAGCTGGAAATTTTACTGATCGGCTTATTAACTAACTAATTAATTAATTAATTAATTAATTAATTAAGGGGACAGGACATGCGCGAATTTTTCGGCGCCGAAAATGCGCGGCACCTTCCGAGGTATCGTCCGTGCCGTTCAAAAGCATTACAATATTTCCACAGAACACTAACAACACAGCCTGAGCCTCACAGTTGTGCAATCCTGCACTACACACCGCGCAGCCTGGAAGAGACACAGGCGGCACAAAATGTTCATCCACAAAGCTCACGGAGCCAACGGACTACAAGGCCAATTTTCCACATGCGAACCACGCAACGGAAATGAACCCAAAATGTGCAAAAGTAACCGCAAAAACAGGCTGCCTTTAGGGACTCAACTCCTGCCTAAAGGATAATCTCAGAGAGTTGTCTCACTTATTATTCGTGCACACCCAAGATGGCCGCGCACAAGGCTGCAAGGCTACCGGGCATTTGTCCACAAACAGC
Organism: Mesostigma viride; assembly: GCA_009746045.1. Lineage (NCBI taxonomy): Eukaryota > Viridiplantae > Streptophyta > Mesostigmatophyceae > Mesostigmatales > Mesostigmataceae > Mesostigma > Mesostigma viride. Next base: position 8,899 of record RPFO01002084.1, on the reverse strand, counting down.
ACTGAGTCCACGATTCCTATATAACATCTTGGCGCATGGGAAAATAACCCTTGCCTGCAGAGGACTAACAACAAGAACCAAAATAAAAACGTGGCAGTGGGGAAATCCTTTTGAGGTTCAAAGAGCTGACCAGGCTGCTTATTGGCCAGTTGTCACTAGGACAAGAGACCCCTCACGTGGCCAAGCCAATAGCGAGGCTGACGCCTTCCGAGGTTACAATAAGCTACCTCCGCACAGCCAGGACAGGAGACACCTGGCAACCATGCCTTGCCTGCTAAATGAATGAAATAACCAGCGCAGGCATGTCGTAGCACCGGTCGACGATGCAGAAATTTCTGCTCGATGGGTGGGGATCTGGCAGAGACCTGGAGGCGCGTTGTACAATGTACATTGGGGGCCAGGGAGATACATCCACAGAGGTGGCAGGAGCATTCCATTGGCCAGACTGTGGCTCGTTCTAGGTCAACCGGACGAGCACAGGGATCAGCACGTACGCCAGGATAACGACCGCGAGGAGGGCGATGATGACCTTGACCTGCGCCCGCCCAGCAGGAGAGTTGACGCGAGATGGCAGGGCATGAGAGCGCCCGAGACAGCACGAGTTAGCATGAGATGGCACGAGATGGCACGAGATGGCACGCGATGGCACGCGATGGCACGCGATGGCACGCGATGGCACGAGATGGCATGAGATGGCACGAGATGGCACGCGATGGCACGAGATGGCACGAGATGGCACGCGATGGCACGCGATGGCACGAGATGGCACGAGATGGCAGGAGATGGCACGAGATGGCACGAGATGGCACGAGATGGCACGAGATGGCACGAGATAGCAGGAGATGGCAGGAGATGGCAGGAGATGGCAGGAGATGGCAGGAGATGGCAGGAGATGGCAGGAGATGGCAGGAGATGGCATGCGATGGCATGCGATGGCAGGAGATGGCAGGAGATGGCATGCGATGGCAGGAGATGGCAGGAGATGGCATGCGATGGCAGGAGATGGCAGGAGATGGCATGAGATGGCATGCGATGGCATGCGATGGCATGAGATGGCATGAGATGGCATGAGATGGCATGAGATGGCATGAGATGGCATGAGATGGCATGAGATGGCATGAGATGGCATGAGATGGCATGAGATGGCATGAGATGGCATGAGATGGCATGAGATGGCATGAGATGGCATGAGATGGCATGAGATGGCATGAGATGGCATGAGATGGCATGAGATGGCATGAGATGGCATGAGATGGCATGAGATGGCATGAGATGGCATGAGATGGCATGAGATGGCATGAGATGGCATGAGATGGCATGAGATGGCATGAGATGGCATGAGATGGCATGAGATGGCATGAGATGGCATGAGATGGCATGAGATGGCATGAGATGGCATGAGATGGCATGAGATGGCATGAGATGGCATGAGATGGCATGAGATGGCATGAGATGGCATGAGATGGCATGAGATGGCATGAGATGGCATGAGATGGCATGAGATGGCATGAGATGGCATGAGATGGCATGGGATGGCATGAGATGGCATGAGATGGCATGAGATGGCATGAGATGGCATGAGATGGCATGAGATGGCATGAGATGGCATGAGATGGCATGAGATGGCATGAGATGGCATGAGATGGCATGAGATGGCATGAGATGGCATGAGATGGCATGAGATGGCATGAGATGGCATGAGATGGCATGAGATGGCATGAGATGGCATGAGATGGCATGAGATGGCATGAGATGGCATGAGATGGCATGAGATGGCATGAGATGGCATGAGATGGCATGAGATGGCATGAGATGGCATGAGATGGCATGAGATGGCATGAGATGGCATGAGATGGCATGAGATGGCATGAGATGGCATGAGATGGCATGAGATGGCATGAGATGGCATGAGATGGCATGAGATGGCATGAGATGGCATGAGATGGCATGAGATGGCATGAGATGGCATGAGATGGCATGAGATGGCATGAGGCTGGCTGGCTGGCTGGCTGGCTGGCTGGCTGGCTGGCTGGCTGGCTGGCTGGCTGGCTGGCTGGCTGGCTGGCTGGCTGGCTGGCTGGCTGGCTGGCTGGCTGGCTGGCTGGCTGGCTGGCTGGCTGGCTGGCTGGCTGGCTGGCTGGCTGGCTGGCTGGCTGGCTGGTTGGTTGGTTGGTCGGTTGGTCGGTTGGTTGGATGGCTGGATGGATAGAAAGGAGAGCATGTGGTGTGGGTGGGTGGATGAGTGGACAGAGGGAGAGCATGCATGCATGGTGTGTGTGTGTGTGTACAGACTGACCGCTGGGCTCGAGGGCTTTTATTCAAAATTCATAACGGGACAAGGTATACATCCATCACTCCTTTACACAGGAGAGGATTTGCACACATGGCTTGGGTGTACCTTGTATGTGCGCAGCCACATCTGGCGTTTCAGCCGCGTCCCTGACCGCTGAAACTGCTCCGCGTCTGACCGCAGCACTTCTGCACGGATCCAGGGGGGGTGTTATCCAATCAATGTCCGATCAAAGGGACGGTTGGGGTATTGACCAGTGGCGGGTCACCACAGCATGCGGGAGTTAGTTCGCTGGTCAACGATCCTGTCGTGGGCTGTAGTCTAGTCATGCAGGGCGTACGTCATGGCAAGGCAGGGCGTGCTCGGCTGATGGAAGCTCAAGTACCTCCCTGATCAAAACTGGGAGATTTGACAGTTGCAGTGACGATGGTCTGCGGTGTGAGTGAGTGTGTGTGTGTGTGTGAGTGTGTGTGTGTGTGTGTGTGTGTGTGTGTGTGTGTGTGTGTGTGTGAGAGAGAGAGAGAGAGAGAGAGAGAGAGAGAGAGAGAGAGAGAGAGAGAGAGAGAGAGAGAGAACAGGAGAGAAAGAGGAGAAGGATGCCTTGCTCCGTGAAGCATTTTTCTACGCTAGTAATTTGCCTGCAATACTACCAGTGGTGACTCCAAGTACATGATGACGATGACAATGACGATGGCGATGGCAATGCTGCTGCAGCAGCTGCTGCTCATGTTGATGATGTCCATGGTGGTGGTGGTGGTGGTGGTGGTTAGTTGGTTGGTTAGTTGGTTGGTTAGTTGGTTGGTTGGTTGGTTGGTTGGTTGGTTGGTCAGTCGGTCGGTCGGTCGGTCGGTCGGTCGGTCGGTCGGTCGGTCGGTCGGTCGGTCGGTCGGTCGGTCGGTCGGTCGGTCGGTCGGTCGGTCGGTCGGTCGGTCGGTCGGTCGGTCGGTCGGTCGGTCGGTCGGTCGGTCGGTCGTCGGTCGGTCGGTCGGTCGGTCGGTCGGTCGGTCGGTCGGTCGGTCGGTCGGTCGGTCGGTCGGTCGGTCGGTCGGTCGGTCGGTCGGTCGGTCGGTCGGTTGGTGGGTTTGGGTGGGGGCGGTGGGGGGGTGCGGTGGTGTTTGTGTTTGTGTTTGTGTTGTTGGTGTTGTTGTTGGTGTTGGTGTTGGTGTTGGTGGTGGCATGATACGCCGGTAGTGCACTTACGTGAGAAGTCCAGATAAGCCATGAACACCCCTACTGCTGACCCGCTTGCCTCCCCCCCTCGCTCTCATACGGACTACTTTGCACAGTATGACCTTAACCAGCTCACCTGCCGTATCCCGGACTGACTCTTTTATACCTTTTGAATGTGTGCCCCAACATCGATGCCCGATTGACACTTCGATTTAAAACCATGCAGGCCCAGCTTGGTCCCCTATCCTGTCCCCATGCCGACTTAGTTGAATATCTCTGATCGCTGTTATTTATACCATTGCTGTCCTCGTTGGATTCATAATTGTTATTATCGCCATTGTTACTACCATCATAATTATTATTATTATCATCATCATTATTACAATTTGTCCAGGGACCGCCCACCTGTCTTGTCCTGCACCACGCTCAGGCTCTCCGTGTTCTGCAGCACCTTGTTGATGTTTCCCTCCATTACCGCCTTGACCTCATGCACCTGGCCAGGAAGCCACGGTGAGGGGGCCATGATGAGGGGGATAGAGCGACAGTGGCCAGAAATGCGTGGCCCACGCAAACACGTGCACAAATGTGTGGCCCGAGCATGCACGCAGGCGCCATCCACGTCAACGCATGGGGCGATCATGGAGCCGGTTGATGAGCCAGTGAACGGGATGCAAGCTAACTAGAGCTAACTAAAGCTCAAGTAAGGCATGTCAAGCTGACAAAAAATACTTACACTGACAGTTTAAAACTGGGTTGGTACAAGGACAGACGTGTGTGATTGACCAAACAAGGTCCCTGTCCTTGCATGCCCAGGCCTGCGCTTGCTGTCGCATCGACACATACGTCAGACACGCATGTGGGCATATCTGTTGCTCGAATCTGACCAAATGCTTGCCTGGCACACCCATCCGGTCTCCACAAGACCCGAAAATGAATGTTCTTCAAACCTAACTGAAACGGCGGGCTATCAGAAACACCACACGCTAAACATTACACAGCACGGGCGAATAGGGCATTCTTATATACATGTGCATAGTATATATATACAGGAGACCAGTGCATATACGCAAGGAGGCCAGTGCCCACCTGGATCGCGACGGTGGCCACTTTATCCACATGCAGCTCGCTGTACTTGACGCACACCTGGGCCATCCAACAGCCAGGCACATCAAACACCCGACACGGCCGGCAGGCGGGCAACCACGTGTGGGCATGGGCAGGTGTGCAGCCCTCGCAGCTGGTCAGTCCAAGATGAGACGTGACACCAAGCCCACAGCTGATACGTCCCCAGAAGTGTCCAAGACTTCTGGAGTGACATACTTTCATAGACTCTTGGAGTGATGTCACGAACAGTAGTGTGTGCACAAGTGGCACCTGCAGACCCACGTACACGGTACCGGAAACGACACAAGACGTAGGAGGCAACGGGAAAACCTGGGGGGGGGGGGGGGGATATAAAGGCCTCGGTATGTGCGTGTGTGTGTGTGTGTGTGTGTGTGTGTGTGTGTTTGCCCGCACGGTGTAGTGTGGGCAAGGAACTCATGCAACGTCCCTCCCTCTCCTCCGCCCCTATCTCTTTCCCTCCCTCTCTATGTCAAGGAGACAACCAGTCTGTATGTGTGTGTCTCTATCTTCTGAAGTTGCCTCAGGAGAACAGAGAGCCGCAGGAGGGATCGGGAGAGAGGGAGGGAGGGAGGGAGGGAGGGAGGGAGGGAGGGAGGGAGGGAGGGAGGGAGGGAGGGAGGGAGGGAGGGAGGGAGGGAGGGAGGGAGGGAGGGAGGGAGGGAGGGAGGGAGGGAGGGAGGGAGGGAGGGAGGGAGGGAGGGAGGGAGGGAGGGAGGGAGGGAGGGAGGGAGGGAGGGAGGGAGGGAGGGAGGGAGGGAGGGAGGGAGGGAGGGAGAGAGAGAGACAGTGACAGAGAGAGAGAGAGAGGGAGAGGGGGGGGCGGGGGGGGGGGGGGGGGGGAGAGAGAGAGAGAGAGAGAGAGAGAGAGAGAGAGAGAGAGAGAGAGAGAGAGAGAGAGAGAGAGAGAGAGAGAGAGAGAGAGAGAGAGAGAGAGAGAGAGAGAGAGAGACAGACAGACAGAGAGAGACAGTGAGAGAGAGAGAAACAAAGAGTGGGATACATAGATAGATAGATAGATAGATAGATAGATAGATAGATAGATAGATAGATAGATAGATAGATAGATAGATAGATAGATAGATAGATAGATAGATAGATAGATAGATAGATAGATAGATAGATAGATAGATAGATAGATAGATAGATAGATAGATAGATAGATAGATAGATAGATAGATAGATAGATAGATAGATAGATAGATAGATAGATAGATAGATAGATAGATAGATAGATAGATAGATAGATAGATAGATAGATAGATAGATAGATAGATAGATAGATAGATAGATAGATAGATAGATAGATAGATAGATAGATAGATAGATAGATAGATAGATAGATAGATAGATAGATAGATAGATAGATAGATAGATAGATAGATAGATAGATAGATAGATAGATAGATAGATAGATAGATAGATAGATAGATAGATAGATAGATAGATAGATAGATAGATAGATAGATAGATAGATAGATAGATAGATAGATAGATAGATAGATAGATAGATAGATAGATAGATAGATAGATAGATAGATAGATAGATAGATAGATAGATAGATAGATAGATAGATAGATAGATAGATAGATAGATAGATAGATAGATAGATAGATAGATAGATAGATAGATAGATAGATAGATAGATAGATAGATAGATAGATAGATAGATAGATAGATAGATAGATAGATAGATAGATAGATAGATAGATAGATAGATAGATAGATAGATAGATAGATAGATAGATAGATAGATAGATAGATAGATAGATAGATAGATAGATAGATAGATAGATAGATAGATAGATAGATAGAT